>JASDQU010103160.1:178579-192491 GCA_032191745.1 Picea mariana | reverse complement strand
ACATGGCCTCGTTGTCGGGACCCAATCTTTATTTTCACCATAGTGATGTTTATGGGGGGTGTTGGAGTTACTTCACACACACCTAGGATTTATTTTTCCTAAGGTTTTTATTTGTTCATTAGTCATAATTAGTCATTATACAGTCTCCTATATTTTAGGAGAGAATATTCCACCTAGAGAATATTCTCTTTCAGTTCACACTTCAGTTTGACTAGTTGAGTTGAGTTTAGATGTTGCATTGGGATCATCACCATGCTAATTCGGCCTTGCCTTGGTATCATCACCAAAGTGGAACATTAGCCTTGATTCCTTGAGTTAAATCCTCACTAATTTTTGTTTAGTCAGTTAAGTGAAGACTAGTTGACTAGTTAACTCAACTAGGTGGCAGTTCACTCCCGTAACTGCTTGAGAGACTAGAATAGGTGGCAGTTCACTCCCGTAACTGCCTGAGAGACTAGAATAGGTGAGAGTTCACTCCCGTAGTTGTTGGTGTGTGTCCATATCACTCTAGAACACCACTATGGAGACTTGGTTCACCTCAAGTCGAACTCATTGAGTTATACAGAGTATATCATGTGTAAATTATTCATTATTCATAACAGTTAATGAGAATTCTTTCCATTCTTTCTCTCCTTCTTCTTTTTCCAATTCTCTCTGCAAATGTGTGTATCATTATTTAGCTAGATATATTATGTGTAGGTCAACACATTTACATTCTCTACTTGTCTTCTCCTCCTCCAACGGCACAATCATTTGTGCTGATTTTTTTTGGAGGGGTTCCAATTATGCTTGTCTTTCTTGCTTCTTTATCTCCATGATTTTCAACTGTGACTGCAACTTCTTCATATCTTAAGTTCCCTTCAAATGCTCTGTGATGTTCATTGCTTTATGCCTTTGTTTGAGTTGTTGTATAGCAGCGATGACTCTTTCTTCTTCTTGGTCCCACTCTTGGACCTTCTCATCCTCTTCCAGGGTAGTCCACATCTACATGGCTCCATTGAAAAATTCTTCTACTGCCCTTGCTTCTTCCTACATTTCGACTATTGAGAGTGTCGATTATTGTTCCCTTTTTTCTCGTACCTCGGTAGGCATCGTAGGGTTGAGCCTTTCTCTTAGCTCCTCAATCTCTTTCTTGTATTGATCAATTGTTTGCGCAATGAGGTTTATCTTATCCTTTGTGCTTCTCTTTAATGTTTGCGCATTGTTTGGGATGAAATTGTAAGTCATTGTTAATCCCTGTTCCAATTGATCTGTGCTTTATTTCTCCTCCTCCTTCTCTGTGGTGAATTGATCACATGTGATATGGATCATTTTCATGACTCTTATACCCACTTCCATTTGTTTTTCATCTACGCGGGCCTTGCATTGTACTTCCTACATGAAACTGGCCTGTAACCCATATAAGGCCTTAGTAGGCATTTTTTCCATGATCATTTATACTTGTTCTACCTCCTCCAGGGGTTTCTACATAGTCTCCTAATCAAATATGATCATTTGATGTGTTACCATAAAGGTATCCCTTCCCTGCACGATGAACTTCATCGTCTCCTCTCCTTCTTTCTATGTAGGTGGCTTCTGTGTCTTTTCTTGGTGTTGCGTGGTGGCCTGTGGCCCTATTTTCCTTCTTAATTGTTGTATGTTTTCATGTAACTCTAGGATATTTTCCATGATTTCCTCCCACTGMTCCTCTGTAATTTTGACCACTTCTTCACCCCTATCCTGGACCTTGTTTGTGACTAGCTCTGCATCATCATCTCTGAGAGTGATGTATGGGTCATCATTGTCATATTTTCTCTTCTTGTGCGAGCTTGCTCACTGTYTGTGAGGTTTGCACCCCACTTTTTGCACCTTGGGCTCTTCCTTCTACAGCATGTGTAATATCCTTCTTCTCAATCTATGTTCGTCTTGTTGTCCTTGATGCGGTTGGTGTTCTCCTCGATCGTTTTCATACTATGTTTCTCCCACTTGGTTGAGTCTGTGTTGTAGTTGTTCTAGTATTGTCAATTGGGCTACCTGTTCTCGCTGAGGATCCTACTTCATCATTATCCTTAGGCTTATAGGATTGCATTGTGCCTATCCTTGTGGCTATTTTTTCTACTAGTAGTTTCCACTGTGTAGGCCAGTCTTTGATGATCCAGTCCACTTCCTCTCTCGTGGCGTAATGCTGCATCTTGAGCCATGCCTTCTTGGGATCCCTGGCAGCTTGGATCCATATGTGATGCCTCTATGCCTTGAATTTGGCTATCCCATCTATCTCCTGCACTACCTCCATCGATATGTGCCACACATTCGTTGTGCAATGTTGGATTTCTTCTAGCAGCATTGAAAAATAGTGGTATTTGCCTGCTATGTTTTCTTGTCCTTTTCCTTCCAGAGGGACTCGTATCTGGCCGCATAACACTTCCCCACCCTGTCTAAAAATGTTGATAATTTTCTATCCTTCCACATTGCCAATGCTATCAAGATGATCAACCATAAGTAATGGAACCCAATTCCATTATCTTGCACATATCGACAGTGTATTAGCAATTGCTTAAGTAGGTAGGGTGCCCAGCTAAACATAACCCCCTTCGTGCACTGCGCAACTGCTCTAATAACTCCTACTGACACTTCCTCTCTGTGACATTTCCTCAAAAGTTTACATGCCATTATCTTTCTGGCAAACCTTGTCTCACTGTCATTGATGTCTTTAATGACAATTGCTTTGTTTCCCCGGCTGTGGGCAGTCCTGTGATCTTGGAAATAAATGCATTTGTATTGGCCTATCCATCAATAGGATTCCTCCATGGACATGGGTGAAAATTTCTTGAAACATAGTCCCATTTTATTACCACACCCAAAATGCGGTATGTCCAATAGGTTCATGATTCCTCATTTGTAGAGCCGCATTATCCACTACGCGAGATCCAATATGGGTTTACCTGGGGGTTCAATTTCCCCTGTGTTTATGAGATAATTTTCCTTGTCCAACTCTAGAAACTTGGCTACATCACGCACATCGTGATCGATGTATCTAAGCTTTGGTACCTTTCCTAGCATATCATCGATAGAAATGATTGCATCTGGAAGGTATGAGAGTGTAATCTCCATGGTGTCCCGCTCCTTTCTTTTTTGTCCTGCAACAAATGTACCTAACTCTACTACGTCTGTTTTCTCTTCTTCCCTTTTAGACTCTAGTTGGTCGATGATGTCTTCAACGAACACCTCCTCATGTTATTGGGACTATCGTGGTCCCATTGTTTCATCAAGTTTTGCAAGTGTCTTGGGGTTAGGGTTTGAAATTTAGTTCCGACCCCCAAATATCTACCCTATTTCTCATGGTTTAATTGTGGAGGGATCTTCCTCAACCCATGTCAGGGTACTGGATTCTAGGTCCCAGGTCATAACATCCTCTAGCTTGACCACATTTTGATATTGTTGCATTCCTTCCTTACGCCTTTGGCCCTACCGCGTAATCCAAACGAATTGTCCTGGCGTGCCGAACTTTGGTGGAGTCATCCTCTCTCAAATTCAAACACTTGCTTGATCTTGCATAACTACTAGCCAGGGAATGCACTCTATTTCTCATTATATCATATTCACTTTCTACTTTGCGCATTCATTTGCACTGACTTTAATTTTTCCTATGCGTTGTATTTGGATGTTTGTTTCCGTAATTACTGCACACAACTTTTTTCAGTATTTTTGTATTTTCTTTCTTTTCTATTTTTGTATTTATTTTTCCCTCTTTTTCTCCTTTTTATTTATTTTTCTCATTTTCCTGTTCTACTCTCTACTATAGTACACTATATACATGCATTTCTTACTATGTTGTAAATTTTAATCATTAGGAGGTTTGTAACACCCCAGGTTTTGAGCCCCATTTTAAATAATGTATTGTTACAATGTTGAGAGGCCAAAGTGCCGAATAAATGTAATGTTTTGATCATTATTATTAATAAATACATCATTGGCTGCTAGACGTACAAGGACTAGAGTTATAGGGGGATATGATTCCACAAGAGAGGGGGCTTGAGGGGATAAATGTTTATTTCCTATTTTAATTACCCTTTTGTCTAAGGGAAGGGTCAATTATGTGAACTTCTTGGGGAAGTCCAGGAGGTTCTTGATTCCCCACAAAATACTTAATCCACCCCTGGTCTATTGGGGTGGGGGGGTTGGCTGATTTCTCGTTCACTCATTGCTCATTCAATCCTTCATATGGTTATTCGCTCATCCACTTGATAACTCGTTCATGCATTCATTCACTTTCTCACTCGTTCATTCATCTCGTCCTTACCTATCACTCATTGACCCATCCCCATCTGCATCTTGGCTTGGGAAAGGGAAACAAATTGTTGAAGAGCAGCCATGGTATCATTGGTTGTAGAGTTCATTGGTGTAATCCAGCCATGAATTGAGGCATGCATGTCTGAGATGCATTGGCCTATGTCCATCTTTGTTCACAACTGCGAATCCTGAGTGTTCCAGCATGGAGATTCTGGACCAGTTGCATTGGAGCCCTAGAAGGAGAAGGAATTTCTGAGCGACTGTGTGGCATAGAAGGGTGGAGGTCCATTCTCTTGGGTGGTGTAAGCTGGGTAGAATAGAGTTGGGTACTTGGATTTCTGTGCATTTTGGGAAATCCTATGAGAGCTTGAGTGTTGATTGGTTCAGGAATCCAAGTAACACTCTGAAACTATCCTTGTGGATTCATAGCCCTAGCTCGGGGGTGACATTGTTGTTGAGATTTGGAGCAGTAGCGTATACGGCTGGGTGGAACATCGTTGGTCTGCAACCAGTTGGTGTCATATTTATAAAGATAATTTCTCTCTATTATAGTATTATTTACCTATATATGAATGTATTTCGTTGTGTATTTATTTATCATTTAATTGAATCTTTAGAATATGCATGCTTTCTTGTTATTTTTTTGCATGTCGTTAAATATTTTATTTTATGCATCCTTATTAATTAAAAAGGTATAAATAAGAGAAAGAAGTCTAAGGGTGGGCTTGAAGGTGGCGTACCCATGCTTGTGGGTGGTCGGGGTGTGTTACAGATTGGTATTAGAGCTTCTGGTTGAAATGCCGGGTTGGTATGGGCCAAGTCTCTTGGTTAGAGTCTTGTGGTTGAGATCGAATTTGATCATGAATTTGAAAATCTCTAGAGGAATGGCATTGTAGAATCTACGCAGGAGCTAGAACGTCAGATATCCTTTGTAAGGATTCAAAGGATCGTGATCATCCCCTTCGAATTCGGTAGCAACCGCCATTGTGGGATCAAGAGAGTTTTAGGATCTTTGGATCGGAGGGCAGGGGAACAAGGTTCGTCCGATGAAAGTGAAGAAAAGGTTAAGTCAAAACCGTTAGATCTCATTGGAGAGAGATCGATGGCTAGGAGGCATTGCGGGGACCCAAGTTGCACGAGAGTTAATTTCCTAAGGAGGTCCTGCAATCCAAACCACAGTTTCACCAAGGGTTTATGTGTTAGCGTCAGAACAATTGTGAGGTGAAAGGCAGGTTACTCCAAACCTCCGATGCATGGCCCCGTAAATTGAAAGGCATTAAGTGATGTGACATGTTAGTGCTCGAACATCGAAACTCCGAAGAGTCGAAGTAGATCCAAACCGTTGATCAAAGTGGACACATGGAAGGATATCCTACACTTCGGCAGATAACCACTTCGGAAGAAAGATGGATGTGAAAAGATAGAACTCCCGAAGCCCAGAGTTCATCTAGACCATCCATCAACAAGGAAACGTGATGCCATTTCTATCAATTTAGAGACTTAGTACTCCAGAAGGTTTTGCGTAGCGAACCACTAGGGTAAGAATTAGCTGAAGTCCCAATGTAATTGAGGACCGTTGATCTCAAATCAACAAGAACTGTTGATCTTTGTAGCATTATCTCTCGAAGTCCCAAAGTCCATGGTTAATACAGACTGTCCAATAAGGGAGACATATGTCGGCAGATTGGCCAGTTCGGGAGAATTGGAAGTGTGCTAGTGTGGAAACTCCCAAAGCCCGAAGAGCCAAAGTGGCGGGGCACGATGACGTCACCTGGAGGTGATGTGGACCTCGAAACTTTGAAGTGACATGGCTCACGGATGTCACCTAGGATGACGTGGACACATGGGATGTGTGCCACATGTCAGTGAGTTTTGATCCTGTGGAGGATTGAAATGTCAGTCAGAACGTGACACATGTCACCCTCCTGATTGGGTCATGTGTCCTATTCTAGTTTTTTTCCATGTGGCAATCGATTGTGTAGTCCGGAGACTGGGCACTCCAGAGGAAAAATATGTGACAGTTTAAGTTGGGTCGAGAACTCCCAAAGGCATAAGTACATATCAACCGTTGATCCCAGAAGACACATGTCGATGGATCATCAACATTGGGTGCAAGTACTCCAAGAGAATGTGAAGGTAGAGAGTTTGAAACTCCCGAAGCCCAAAGAGCCAAAGTGATTCATATCGACTGTTGATCTATGGGAGGACACGCGTCGACAGATCGTGAACTTTGGGTGGAATCATTCTGGGAGGAAGCAAGCGGGGGAAATTGATACTTTCGAACGTCGTAGGCCCGAAGTGAACTAGAGTTGTTGATTTGAGGTGGACGTGTGGCACCTAATCCAGAGCTATGGGTACATATCACTCTGGGGGAAAGAGGAGGTCGAAAGTACAGAAATCCTGAAGCGCAGAGTCCCGAAGTGAATATTGATCATTGATCGTGAATGAGGGAAAGGACCATTGATCTGGTCTTGGCTAAAGGTTTCAAATTTTTGAAGTGCCAGGAAGGATTTGGCCATGGTTTCGAGTCGTGGTCACATGGGGAAGTGATTTGAAAGGAGTGCATGTGCATAATTAAATTATGTATCGACTAAGGGATAACATGAAAGTGTTATATGGTGTAGATTGATACATATATGTTCTTCATGATTTGAGAAGAAAAGGAGCCTGTAACATGGTTTGGAAATTTTTTTTTATCATATGATTAATTCTAACAAAAATGGTTGCTTGCACATTTTTCATAATTAAGGGGTTTAAACACATCAGCTCAGAATTTGTATTGAAGAAATGGAACAAGGCAAGGGAGCCTCAAGCCATGACAAGGAGGTCAAAGGCCAAAATACTAGAGTTGGTAATGCAGAGACAGATTCCAATGGACACAAGGAAAGAGGAGGGAAGGAAACATTAATAGAAACTGTAAGAATCCTGAAAATAGAAGTGCAGAGCTATAAAGAAGACAACGAGAGACTAATGAGAGAGAGAAGTCATATAAATGCTCGAGTGATGCAGAGCTTAAATCATTTATAGAGGAAAATGAAGAAGGGATCAAACTCAAAGCAAGAGGAAGAACGCAGGTTTTGTGAAAGAAGAGAGGATCATGGAAAATCTAGTTATTCAAGAAGTTCCAACAGAACTCGTAGATGCCACACACCTCCTTACTCAGAAATAAATTTTAATGCATCAGAAAATCCCATAAGCAGTCCATAGGTGTCACCTGTTAGGCACCAGAGAAGGAGACAGGAAGTGGATAGTTTGTAAGGAGAGATGAGGAATCTTAAGCCACCTTCCTTCGATGGTGAAATATAAAAGGAAGATGATGCCAAACAATGGTTGCTTGGACTCAGGAGGTATTTTCAATTGCATAACTATTCATCAAACCCGAATGCCAAGATTTCCACCTACCATTTACACAGGAAAGCTGCAATGTGGTGGGATCAACTGAAGAAAGTTGAACATATTAATGAGAGTAGGATCACCTGGAAGCAGTTCAATAAGTACTTCCAGAAGGAGTACCTCTCAGAGCATTTCTATGACAAGAAAATGCAGGAGTTATTTGAACTCGGGCTGGGAAGCATGACTATGTTAGAATATGAGAATAAGTTCTTGAGATTGTTGAAATATGTTAGGTTTTTAAACGATGAAAAGGTAAAGATACAGAGGTTTTTGAGTGGATTTCCATCCTTTTATAAAGAAAATATTAGGTATGATGAGCCCAAGACCTTTAATAAGGCCATCAGGAAGGATAAATACCTGTATGAGAAAGGACAGGGAAGAGAGTTCCTGTAGAAATCTTGGAAGGATAAGAAGAAGGAGAAGTTCGATCAGGGGATGAAAGGATTCAAACCTCCCTTCAATAGGAATGAGCCTAATATAAATCATCAATATCAGTATGATAAGGGTGAATCCAGGAAAAAAGACTCCTTGGGAAAAGGGGAAGACCACCTATGAAATGTTGGGGATGCACAGAATATCACATGTACAAGGATTTCCCACACAGAAAGGACAGGGTGAAGACTGTGTGCAACGTCCAAGAGGCTACAATAGTCGAAGATATGGGAATAATCTATGCATCCTTATATGATCGACAAGTAGAGTACCAGTCCAATATGATCGAGGTGGAAGGTAAGATCATAAATCAACCTATTGCTATTTTAATTGATTCAGGAGCAAGTCATTGTTACATTGATCCTAAAATGGTGAATAGATTACATTTGGAGAAAAGTAAGCTTGGAAAATTAAGTTTGGTCTAGCTAGCCACTGTAACCCAAAGGAGAATCCATGATATGGTCAGAAGATGTCCCATAAGTCTTAATGGTGTGAATACAAATGATTATCGAAATATCATAACATTGGGGTCTTATGATATTCTAATTGGAATGGATTGGTTGGACAAGCATCATGTTGTCCTATATTTTCGTAGCAAGACATTTACCGGTATTGATGAAGATGGAAAATAGAGCACTGTGAAAGGAGTTCCAAGACCCATCTCTATAAGGGAGATTTCATCCTTACAGTTGAAAAGATGTTTTAGGAAAGGATGTCAATTGTATGTAACTCATGTGGAAGAACCATAAAATACAAAGGGGCCAAGCCTTGAAGATTTCTTGGTACTACAGGAATTTGAAGATGTATTCCAAGAAATACTAGGGTTTCCACCAAGAAGGGAGATAGATTTCTCAATTGATATAGTGCCTGGAGCTGCCTCGGTGTCAAAAATGCCTTACAGAATGATCACACCAGAGTTAAAAGAATTACAAATGTAGTTGGAAGAATTGTTGAAGAAAGGGTACATATGTTCAAGTGTTTCACCTTGGGGAGCACCAGTAGTCTTTATCAAAAATAAGGATGGAACCTTGAGCTGTGTATTGAATTTTGAAAAATGAATAACTATACTATAAAAAACAAGTATCCTCTGCCTAGAATTGATGACCTCTTTGATCAGCTAAGAGGAGAAAATATATTTTCAAATATTGACCTGAGGTCAGGATCCCATCAGGTAAGAATGAAGGAAGAAGACATTCATAAGACATCCTTTAGGACCAGGTATGGGCATTATGAATTTGTAGTGGTTTCATTTGGACTGACCAATGCACCAAATGTCTTTATGTGCTTAATGAATGGAATATTCAGAAATTATTTGGATAACTTTGTCATAATGTTCTTGGATGACATACTTTTCTATTCTAAGCCGAAAGAGGTGCATGAACATCACTTAAGACTGGTATTGCAAGTGCTGAGAGAACATCAGTTGTATGCCAAGTTGAGTAAGTGTTCTTTTTATCAAAATAAGATCAATTACTTGGGACACATTATTTCAGAGCAGGGCATAACAATAGATCCATAGAAGATTGAAGCCATTAGAGGATGGACAACATCCAAAAATGTGTCATAAGTGAGATCTTTTATGGGATTAGTTGGTTACTATAGAAGGTTCATAGTAGGGTTCTCTAATATTTCTCATCCCATCACTTCTTTGCAAAAAAAGGGAACTAAACTTGAATGGACACCTAAGTGTGAAGAGAATTTTAATATGTTGAAGGAATTACTTACTAGTTCACCAGTGTTAAATATTGTTGACCCAAATGAAAGTTTTGTGGTATGTACAAATGCATGTAATGAAGGACTTGGCGAAGTCCTCATGCAAAATGGAAATGTCATTGGTTATGAGTCTATAAATACTAAGGAGCATGAGAGGAACTATGCCACACATGACTGGGAGATTGTTGGGATTGTCCACACCTTGAGGATGTGGAGGCATTATTTAATGGGGAAGAGATTTGAATTAAGCACAAACCACATTGGCTGGAAGTATCTTTTTAAACAACCAACCTTGAATGCCAAGAAAACAAGATGGATGGAATTTTTAAGTGAATATTACCTTGATATCAAGAATGTCAAAGGAAAAGAGAATAAAGTTGTTGATGAAATTAGTAGAAGAGTGCATCTCATGCATGCTACTGCATTCAGTATGCATCAGTCAGACTTGAAGAGTAGAATTTTAGATGGTCTTGTTACAGATGAGCATTACCTACAGGTAAAGGAAAGCTTACAGCAAGGCGATGTACAACATAAAATAAAGGAGTATGAGAGAAAGGAAGATGAATTACTCAGGCATAAGAATAGAATCTATGTTCCTAGTTCTGGAGAATTGAGGAATTTGGTATTGAAGGAAATGCATGTTGCTCCTTATGCTGGACATCCCGATTACTAGAAAATGATGACAGTGGTAAGAAGCCAATTCTTTTCGCTGGGAATGAAAAAGGATGTTGTTGATTACATCGTTCGATGCATGGAATGTCAGAAGGTGAAGGTTGAGAATAGGCACTTAGCAGGTTTACTACTGCCATTACCAATCCCAAAGAAGAAATGGGAGGTGATAACAATTGATTTAATAACTAAATTACCCAGGATAACAACACAACATGATTCAATCATGGTGGTGGTTGACAATTTAACAAAGGCTTATCATTTTGTTCCTGTAAAAACAATACATACAACGGCTAATATTGCAGAAATTTACATGAGGGAGATTGCTAGGTTGCATGGGATACCTAGGACAATTGTCTCGGACAGAGATACAAAGTTTACCTCCAATTTCTGGATGGGATTGTTTAAAGGATTTGGTACAAATATAAACTTTACCATAGCATACCATCCCCAATCAGATGGGAAAACATAGAGGTTCAACCGAGTAATTGAAGATATGTTGAGAATGTATGTGATGGATAAGCCATATAAGTGGGAAGATTACTTGCACTTGGTTGAGTTTTCATATAATAATGGGCAACAAGCTTCATTGAGAATGATCCCATTTGAATCCTTGTATGGTAGGAAATGCAATACTCCGATGAGCTGGGACAACCCAACAGATAGAGTGGTACTTGGTTCAGAGTTGCTCAAAGATATGGAAGACCAGATGGTTAAGATCAAGCATAATTTGAAGGCAACTCGGGATAGACATAAATTTTATGCATATAAGAACATGTCAGCTAGATAATTTAAATTAGGGGAGCATGCACTTTTGAAAGTGAAGCCCAAGAAAATCTCCTCAAAATTGGGTATTTGTACAAAGTTGGTGGCCAGATTCTGCGGTCCATTTGAAATATTGGACATAATAGGGCTAGTTGCATACATGTTTGGATTGCCTTCTTCCATGAATATGCATAATGTATTTCATGTCTCTTTACTAAATAAATATGTACATAATCTTAACCATGTTATTGATTGGCATATGATTCAGGTAGAGACAAAGGGAGACTTTCAAGTTCAACCAATGCAGGTATTGGAGAGAAAGGTCAAAATGCTCTAGAATCGAGTTATAGAGATGCTAAAAGTTAAGTGGACCTGCTACTCTTCTGAAGATTCTACATGGGAGCATGAAGATACCATGTGGGTAGAGTACCCACAGCTTTTCAAATAAATTTTGAGATTTTGATCTCTATTTTGTATATGCATTGAGGACAGTGCCAAAATAAGGGGGAGGGGATGTAACACCACAGGTTTTGAGCCCCATTTTAAATAATGTATTATTAAAATGATGAGAGGATAGAGTGCCCAATAAATGTAATGTTTTGATCATTATTAATAATAAATACATCACTGGTTGCTAGACGGACAAGGACTAGAGTTATAGGGGGCTATGATTCCACAATAGAGGGGGCTTGAGGGGATAGATGTTTATTTCCTATTTTAATTATCCTTTTGTCTAAGGGAGTGGATCAATTATGTGAAATTCTTGGGGAAGGCCATGAGGTTTTGGATTCCCCACGAAATAATTAATCCTCCCCTATTCTATTGGGGGGGGAGTTGGTTGATTGCTCGTTCTCTCATTGCTCGTTCATTCCTTCATACGCTTATTCTCTCATATACTTGTTCACTGGTTCATGTGTTCATTCACTTTCTCACTCATTCATTAATCTCATCCTTACCTATCACTCATTGATCCATCCTCATCTGTGTCTTGGCTTGCAAAATGGAAACGAACTGCTGAAGAGCATCCATGGTATCATTGGTTGTAGAGGTCGTTGGTGTAATCCAACCATGCTTTATGCCTACATGGCTAAGAGGCATTGGCCTGTGTCTAGCTTTTTTCATAGCTGCGAGTCCTGAGAGTTCCATCATGGAGATTATATACCAATTGCAATGGAGCCCTGAAAGGAGATGGACTGCCTGAGGTACTACATGGCAGAGAAGGGTGGAGGTCCATTCTCTTGGGTGGTGTAAGATGGGTAGAAGAGAGTTGGGTACTTAGATTGTTGTGAGTGTTGGGAAATCCTATGAGAGCTTGAGTGTTGACTGGTTCAGGAAGCCAAGTAACATTATGGAACCACCCTTGTGGATTCATAGCCCTGGCTCAGGGGTGATACTGTTGTTGAGACTTGGAGCAGTGGTGTCTACGGTTGGGTGCAAAGTCCTTGGTCTACAGGCATTTGGTGTCATATTTATAAAGATCAGTGCTCTCTATTATGGTATTATTTACCTGTATATGAATGTATTTCGCTGTGTATTTATTTATCGTTTAATTGAATCTTTAGAATATGCATGCTTCTTGGTTATTATTGTGCATGTCGTTAAATATTTTCTTTTATGCATCCTTATTAATTTAAAAGGTATCTATAAGCGAAAGAAGTCCAAGGGTGGGCTTGAAGGTGGCATACCCTAGCTTGTGGGTGGCCAGGGTGGTTTACAAGGTCGATTGTCCATGTACAGTTTCAATCGACTCCCATTGATCATTCCTTTTAGTTATGTTCCTTCAAAATCCTTTAGCTTCATAGATCCCCCATATATGAAATTCTTTACTTCATAGGGTCCTAGCCAATGCGTTCTAAATTTACCAGGATGTTGAAAAAATTTATTGTCATAGAGTAGGACTAGGTCTCCGTCCTTGAAAATCTTCTTCTTAATATGTCTGTCATGCCAAGAATTGTCTCTTTATTTATGCACTTCCTGGTGAAATCCTACCAGAATCATGTTCTTTTCCATCTCCATTAGTTGATTTAACCTTTCCTTTATTGTGCCTCTTTTTGTCATGCTGGTAATTGCTGCTACGCATAGACTACATGGAAAAAATTATAATGGCACCATTGCTTCTTACCCATACACCAATTTGAATGGTGTTTGTCCTGTCAACTTCTTACATGTGGTCCTGTATGCCCATAGTACTACTGGTATTTTCAAGTCCCAATAATCCCTATTGACATTGCAAATATTATTCAAGGCATTCTCCAAGATATTATTGAAGGATTCTATTGTTCCATTTTCCTGAGGATGGTATGGTGTACTCTTTTGGTGATATAGTTCAAACTCCTCTATAAGATCCCTAATAGTACTAGTGATAAAGTGAGTTCCTTGTTCAATCATCAAAATTCTTGGACACCCAAACCTGGTGATCACTTTCTCAAACAATAAGTGTGTTGTTGTCTATGCGCTATAGTCTTTGACTGGTGTTGCTTATGCCCATATTGCTATGTATTTTGTCGCATTAATGACATATCTATATCCTAGCCTTTTCGTTAGTGGATTGATTGGTCCCACAAAGTATATTTCTCATTTGGCAAACACTTGCAATGTTACTTGTGGTATTAGAGGAATCTCATCCCTTTTGTTGAGTTTTCCAACTCTCTCACACACATCACATTTCTGG
>JASDQU010103160.1:141933-160266 GCA_032191745.1 Picea mariana | reverse complement strand
AAGGGTTGATGAATTCCATTTTCAAGCCCTTCCTTCGAAAATTTGTGTTAGTATTTTTTGATGATATACTAATCTATAGAAATTCTTGGGAGGATCATGTGCGACATGTTGACAAGGTGCTACAACTACTAAAGGAGCAACAACTATATGCCAAACCATCCAAATGTTTGGAGTAAAGGAGGTAGAGTATTTGGGTCATATTGTATCTCATGAAGGTTTCAAGGTAGACCCTAACAAGATTAATGCCATGATGGACTGGCTGATTCCCAAAACATTAAAAAATCTTAGAGGATTTTTGGGTTTGACAAGTTACTACCGCAAGTTTGTTTAGAACTATGGAAGAATAGAAGCACCTTTAATGACACTAACTAAGAAGGATGCATTTTCATGGACTCCAGAGGCAACTAAAGCTTTTGAACAACTTAAAGAGGTGATGTGTAAATCTCTTGTCTTGACCACCCCAGACTTCACAAAAACCTTTATTGTGGAATGTGATGCCTCGGGAAATGGAATTGGTGTTGTCTTAATGCAAGAAAGAAGGCCTCTGGATTTTGAAATTCAACCACTCAAGGGAAAGGACTTACACAAACCCATTTATGAGAAGGAAATGATGGCAATACTACATGAATTGAAGAAATGGCGTCCTTAACTAATAGGTAGGCACTTCAAGGTCAAAACATATCATGATAGTCTTAAATACTTCTTGGAACAGAGACTATCTTCAGAAGAACAACAAAAATGGGTAACCAAGATATTGGGTTATGATTTTGAAATCGTCTATAAAAAGGGGAGGCAAAATGTTGTGGCAGATGCACTCTCAAGAAAGGATGAAGATGTTGATCCCTTTCTCTATGTTATCTCGATCATCCAACCCGATTGGATAATAGAAGCAAGGGATGAATGGAAGAATGAAGAAAAAGTGTGTACTCTCATTCAAAGGTTGCGACAGGATTCTAGTGCATCAGGTACATTTACATGGAAAAATGATTCACTATGGTACAAAGATCGCTTATATTTATGTAATAACTCCCAACTCAAACAAAAGGTACTATTGGAATTGCACACCTCTCTAGTAGGAGGGCACTCAGGATTTTTGAAATCCTACCATAGAGTCAAGAAGGATTTTTTTGGGGGTGGACTTCAAACTAATGTTCAAAGGTTTGTGGAAAAATGTTTGGTTTGCCAACAAAATAAGGTGGAAACAATTAAAGCCCCGGGTCTTTTACAACCATTATCCATCCCAAGTCAGCGTTGGGAGGAGGTTTCCATGGATTTCATCACAGGGTTACCAAAGTCTAAAGGAAAGAGTGTCATCATGGTGATTGTTGATAGACTGACCAAGTACGCACACTTTTGTGCACTCTCTCTACTACAGTTGCCACTGCATTCGTGGAGACAGTTCAAAAGCTACGTGGAAGCCCAAAGATTATTGTAAGTGATAGAGATCCCATCTTCACTGGACATTTTTGGATAGAATTATTTTCTTGTTTGGGTACTCAATTGGCTCATAGCTCATCCTATCATCCTCAATCTAATGGACAAACNCTTCGTTTATTTGTCTCTGATAAACAAACATAATGGTTCAAATGGCTACCCTTGGTAGAATGGTGGTATAACACTTCCTTTCATACTGCAACAAAAATGACACCATTTATGGAACTTTATGGATACCACCGTCCTTCCATCACTTTTTCTCTAAAAGAAAAATCTAAGGTTCAAGCAGTGGAAGATGACATCGAGAATCAACAACAAGTTCTCCAAATCTAAAAGGACAACCTGACCATGGCACAGAACCGCATGAAACAACAAGCATATAAACATCGTAGTGAAAGAAGTTTTGAAGTAGGGGATTGGGTGTTTTTAAGACTATAACCATACAAACAGATGTCCCTCAATCAAGTCAAGAAGGATAATAAATTATCACCAAAGTAATATGGCCCCTATAAGGTGTTGCAAAAGATTAGTACTATGGCATACAAATTGGAGCTGCCTACATATTCATGAGTACACCCAGTTTTCCATGTTTCATTCTTAAAGAAGGTTATAGGTGACAAGATCCAAGTTCAAACTATATTTCCAGAGCTTGACGAGGAAGGTAAAATCATATTGGAGCCTGAATCCATCACTAACACAAGAATTCGTCAGCTGAGGAATAGATCCATTTCAGAGTATCTTATTAAATGGAGGAAACTATTGGCTAAAGATTCCACTTAGGAAGATGAGTATTTTATACAGAAGCATCCAGAGTTACTCAAGCGTTGTGGACAACACTTGTCCCAAGGGGAGGGGCATGTTAATCCCTAATATTGGCTCATTACCCCTTAATTGAGGCATATTATATTAGTAATGTTATTTTATTTATGTCAGCTTTAGGCTATCAGTTGTAATTATACCTCCTAGTCTCCTATATATACCAAGGAGACATTTTCATTTTGAATCATCTTGTACTTGAACATTTAAGTGGGTTAAAAGGAGGTTTCCCCCTCGAAGAGGCTTATTATCTGAAATTATCTCTTTTTCAAGGCGTTGAGTACTTTTTCGGAGGTTTTTCTATGCTATATTGATATTTGGTTCATAACATCGGCTTTGTTGTGGACAACTCTGAATGTCCTAAATTCTCCTAATGCTTCTTGTATAAGCACCTTATGTCAAGGGAATCAAATTGATATGGATGATTTATCTTCTTTGCTAGTGAATTCTACCCCTTGTCATTCTGCCTCATCTAGTGAAAGTATAGATACTAGTAACTAGAAGTATGAAAGGAATGGGAATAGGAATAATAAGAAGAAGAAGTTACTCCCAGTCAAACTGGAAATATGTAAAAACCCTCTGTGAGTCATGTTGAATACAAGCAACTAGCTATTGCAAGCAATGCTAGGAGCATGATTCCAGTCATTGCAAGTCATACTAGAAATAGGTCACCAACCGATGTGAGTCACGTTGAAGACATTCCGCCATACAATGTGATTCACGCTAGCGGTAACCCACCACCCACTACAAGTCATGTTGGGGGCATTAATACTATTAAGAAACCTAGACAAATAGGATGTAATCCCAAGTTCCATTGTAATATTTGAAAGGGAGATTGCCTTACTCATTTGTGCATGGCTATTCCAATGGTATGAAGAGTGTGTTCCTTGTTTTAAGGCCCTTCTAGTCCCAATTCATATTTGGTATCCTAGAAACCTATTCATTCATCGGTTGATGAAGTGGTTATTCCACTGCAATATTCATCCAATGCCCCTCTTCTTTTGGAGGGTGATGTTTCTTTTGACCATGTTGTTTTGCAGCCTATTCAACTAGTGGTTGAAGAAGTGGTTGTTTCCATGCAATCTTCGGTTGATCCCACTCTTCTCTTGGAGAGTGAAATTTTTACTGAAGTGGTCGTGCCGATGAAATATTTGGTTGATCCCACTCATCTCTTGGAGATTTTCAAGTCTACCAAATTGTTTGGGTCGATGCAATATTTGGTCGAATCCACTCTTCTCTTGGGGAGTGATGTGTCTATCAACTATGTCTTTAGCATTTCGATTTCAGTACCTTCTAAAAAAGGGGACTTTATTCTCACTTCGAGCACGATCCCTTCGAATTCAAGGATGGTTTCCTTTTATTAGAGTAATCTTGTTAAACCTCGCCTTCATTACTCTGCACTAGTCCAAATAAGGGTTGAAGTTAATTAAAAAAATATTCACGATTGTATTATATATGAAGAAGCCTCTGCAAGTATTTTATCCTCCTTGGCTTGGAAAGCTTTGGGTCTCCCAATGTTGTGTTAGATACCAGCGGGATGTTGGCTTTCGATAGAATACATAAAGAATATTTGGGGAGTGTTTCTCAATTTCCTATCACGTTAGGTAGGAATACCATCCTAGCCTATATGATAGTGGTGTAGGGCCCTTTAGACTTCCATATTATTCTTGGGCATGATTATGTTTATGCTATGATTTTTTTGGTGTTTATGTTCTTTCATGTGATGAATTTTCCTCACAATGGAAGCATTGTAACTATTGATCATATTGCATATGATAATCACCATCCTAATTCAACTTCAACTCATGTTTCCCCTTCGTATGTTCCTAATATTCAAGTAGATTCATCTCCTCCACGGACGAATTATGTGGCATCATATCCTTGACATTCAATTACTTATTGGAAAGATCCTTTATAGTCATGTTTTCCTTCATAAGACAAGGTCTCGACAATTGATAGTGTGATTTATCCAAGGGGGGATGTGTTATGGACCTGACCTCCCTAACCCCTCACATAGGTAGAATAATATATTTCCATGTAATAAAGGCCAATATTAATAAGGCCTTCCAATAACAAAGAATAAGTCAAATGTAACAAGACCTAATAGAAGCTTCCTCTTCTAGAAGGATCTTCATCTAGATTGTTCTTTTGGATAAATATATTTAGTATAAATAGGAGTAGAGGGTATACGAAGTTTTGTTTTGGATATTATTGTAATAGAGCTCTAGTCTACTAGAGGTTTCCCCCTCAAAGAGGAAAATGAACATTGCTATCATTAATCAAGGTGCTATTTCTGGTGTTATTATGGTATTGTTCTAGTTATATCATTGTGTTCTACCATTTCTAGCTAAAATATTTATGGTATGCATACTCTTTTATATCTGGAATACTAGAAGTGGTATCATAGCAATTTCCTTGGCAACAAATTGTGGGTTAATTTTTTCAGGGTAGAGATGTATTCCGACGTCTTAAAGCTACACAGATCTGTCTTTACATGCATAAACCTATAGTCAGGGAGTCATACACACAAGAAATACAAGTGGTACTCAAGCACACATTTGTTGGCCACCCTTGTAACCCTTGTTGGTACCCCTTCGAGTGGTAGCGCATTAGACAACACCTGTATATGTATCGACCTAGATATACTAAAGCCCTCCAGAGATAAACTGATTGGCCTCCTAAATTCTATAGTGCCACCAAGAAAAACACTCGGGAAGATAATATCTAGTACCTGGGTAATCGAGTAGTATGGCTAAGGGCACAGTCTAGCCTCCTTAGTTAGTGCCCTGAGATATTGGGCTGAGTACTACTATTGGAACCCACACGTATATTAGAGAGCTATAACACAAGGAAAACCCTTGTCTATAGAACCCTTGAATATCCTAACCCTTGGGATGTAAAAAACAAAACAGACAATATCTATTGTCACGCAACTGTGCCTCTTGCATTCGGGTTGCAAAATTACTACACATTTCTTCCTGTTAAGAATTTGGGAATCTTTGGATCCTATTGGCACCATTATTTGAGCCCTACCCCGTTGGATTCCTCTCTTCACCCTTATCGCATTCATACCTATCATTTTTCAGAAAATTTGTTTTTCCCGTGGATCCAACCCCCTTACAACACCCTTATTTGGGCCTTACCCCATTGGATTCCCCTCGTCACCCTGATCGTTGTGATACACTTCACCCATAACCCATTTTCTGTTTGGTCCCACCTATCCCTTTTTTTTTTCCCTCTTCATCATGACCCACACCCATAGCCAAGAATTGGAAGCTCGCTTCAATTCCTTGTACTCTATTTTCATAGAGACCCAACAAGAAGTGACGCATCTCAGTGCCAATTTTTCCACCATCAATAAAAACATGCATTCCTTCATCGACGCCAAAATGGAAACCATCAAACAGGACCTCGCTACCCAGCTTAAATCCTTCAATATCCATCTTGCATCCTTCACTACAATTATCTCCGCCAAGCTGCATATTCCTACAGATCTTCCCTCCTCTGACCCACCTTTGCAATATGAAGGTAAAACTTCCTCTAATTCCCATACTTTTCAGCCCCATCACTTTCGGCATGAAATACGCCTTCCACGTGTGGATGTGACCAAATTTGATGGTTTGGATCCCATTGGCTGGGTAACTCAAATGGAACATTATTTATCTTTGTATGGAATTACTGATGAGTTGGCCAGATTCTGGTATGGTGTTCTCCATCTATATCAAGAAACTTGACAATGGTGGAAATGGAGAAAACATTCTTGCTAAGGGTATCTAGCTTGGACAAAATTTGTGGTAGATCTTTATGAATTCTTTGACACTAACACCAACCATTTAGGCCATTTGAGAAAGTTGAAACAATCTAGCACAGTGGAAGACTTTATATCCACTTTTGAGTGATTGGCTTTCCGTACAGAGGGCATGTCTAATGCTTTTTTCTAATAATGTTTTATCAATGGCCTCAAGGATGAGATTCATGCCCATGTCCTCATGGCTCGACCTATGAGTTAAGTGGAAGCTACTAAAATAGATAAGGAAGAACAACAAGTTATATCTTCCCAAACCCAAAAACCTGTTAGAATATAATGGATGTGCTCATTTAACCATATACAATATCACTATTGTCACCCAACCATAGGCTGAAGCCACCCCCGAGCACCTTAACCTTGAAAGAGAATAATTCTGGAAGCAAACCCTAGGTGAGATAGCCAAACAAGATAGTGCACCTCTCTCCAAGGATAGTGCACCAAATAGGAGTAACAAGAGCTAATCAGAGAGTCCAAACCATAACCAAGATAAAGTCCAGGCCAAAACCGAAATCAGCTAGATGCAGTAGCTGCAACGACAACTCTCCTCCAAACTTGCGCACAAACTCACCAACTGCACTGCGCACAAGTGTTTCTTTTGCAATTCTAAGAATGCCTGCCAGAATGAAGACTGGCCTCCTATACTTATACTAAAACTGGCAAACTTCCTGGGCCAACTTCTCATTCTGGGTGCCTATTTATTTAGTATATAATATTTCCTTTAGCTGACTTCTTCTCTTGGAGGCTAATAACCTATTACAAATTATCCTCTTGAGTCAACTTGTCTTCTAGGGTTATTAGCCAACTAATTTAGGGTTTCTTCTTGCTTCCTGAAATATTGTATTCTCATCAGGTTTACACGTGGAGGTAAATACCTCCCGCATCTAACATAATATCAACACTCCCTCCTAGCTAGAGAGGTATTTGAAAGTAATGGTCTTGAGCACAAACATACCATTTACCCAGTAGCATCAACATAGTCGTATAGACTATCTCATGACTATATCATGAGCACCATCATCACTATCAGTGTCATCAGTTGCATCATCTCTCGAAACCATACTCTATCTAAGTAATCAAACATGATGCTGGATAAGTCACTCACTCCACAAAGTGACACAAGATACATTCTTCTAATCCAAACATATGTCCTAGAAGAATAAATGTTCTAAACCATTTTTCGTCTGGGAAATATCTGTCCATTGATCATCCATCTAGCTGATAATCATTTCCAACACTATTGATATTCTTCAAGGTGATCGAAAAAATGTCATTAAATAGAACACAACTGTGTCTATCCATAGTAGCACACAACTACAATCCAGTGGTACACTGCCACACCAAGTAGCACACAAATGCTTGATCAATGACATATAGTCACAATTAGTGGAACACATCCACTATAGTAGTACACATCTATTGTCCGAAGACATACGATATCCATAACAATCATATCATCAACCTGCATAGAAAACATTGTTATGATATATAAACTAAATCATATGGGCCATTCTTCTACTCACATCTATGAGATCTGGAAGAGCATCTGCCCTAAGAAAGTAAAACATCAATGATGAGTTATCTAGACTATTCTTCTCAAGCAAGGAAGAATAATTGTCCCAATTTCTAAGCCTAGACCATTCACCTATCTGGGCCATTCCTTCGGCACTAAACAAAGTGAAACCTAGAGAGAATGAATCTGCCCTAGGGAATGCCTATCCCTGATTGTTGAACCTAGACCATTCGCCTATTTGGGCTATTCCTTCAGCACTAAACAAAGTGCAACCTGGAGAGAATGAATCTGCCTTAGGGAATGACTGTCCGGACCATTTCCTAGGGAAATGATTCTCCCGCACTAGCCTCCAAAACAGACCATTCTTTGAAACTTCTCACAACTGTGAGCTTTGAAAGAATGACTATCCAACGAGGTAGACCAGTCTTCTTGACCACTACTGAGAGTGACCATCAATAAGAGAGACTGTCCTATACCATTCCCTATGTTAACCACAATGGGAATAGTTGTCTATGGTACATCAACAATCCATCGAACCATTTTCATTATGAAAATGACCGTTCGATCTGGACCATTTTCTGAACTGGAAAATGCTTGTCCGTCATAAATCTCAAACCACTTTCCGGACTGGAAAGGAACTACTCATCCTGGACCATTTTTCGAACTAAAAAATGACTATCCATAAATAAATAACACATCAGTGCTCCCTCCCAACCTGGAATTCATCTCTTCCTTTTTCGATAAGGAAGTCGTCTCCACAAGCTCTAGCTTGAGTACACAAACTCTTTCATCTTGAACAAAGGCTTTACCAAAATGTATGCTTATCTGCTCATATGTTAAGATATATATTTGAGAACCACTTCTCCTTTCTAGACCTCATCACACAGAATGTAATTCTTGATCTCAATATAATTCAGTTTTTTTGGAACATCGATTTTCTGAAGGCTTCATATAGCTCTGATCATCATAGTTGAATTCAGCGCTTTTGTTTCCTATTAGCTCATAGCCTCATGGCAAGGGTCAAACTTGGAACATATCCAAGTGGTACTTCTTCTGTCATCATGAGAGATTTTTCATGGATTGGAAATCCATCATCCTTGAGTTCTAAGAAACCATTCTGATACAGTATCTTTGTTATACAAGGTTTTTCACCATGCTTCTGTTGTGCATTGGAGGCTCCACACCAAT
Organism: Picea mariana; assembly: GCA_032191745.1. NCBI lineage: Eukaryota > Viridiplantae > Streptophyta > Pinopsida > Pinales > Pinaceae > Picea > Picea mariana. Next base: position 151,510 of record JASDQU010103160.1, on the reverse strand, counting down.
TTGTTTGAATCCATACAAAAACTTCTTCCATATGCATACAAGAGTTTCTTTCTGGTATACCTCAAAGCCTTGAGGTTGTTCTACATACGTTATTTGTTCAATTGTTCTGGAGAAAAGTCTTTGCATTCATCTGATGTAAACTCCAACCCATGGATATTGCAGACGATATAATGGCTCATGTAGAGGTATGTCTAGTTTACTAGAACATGCAATCATCATAGTCTTCTCCCTCCATCTGGGAGAAAACTCTAGTTCTGGATCTTGAAAATCTTACATTCATAAGACTTTCATTGTCTCTACTTGATTGCTTTTAGTGAGTTTAGGTTGGGCTGGTAGTCTTGTGATTCTCGATACAATGACTGGTTGTTCTGTCTTTTCTTTGTCTTTTGGAATCTTCATTTTCTTCCTTATGTTTTTGTTTATCTCTTAGGTCCATGGAGTTTTCTATAGATTCCATGCCCTCAAGATTCCAACTTCTTCCTTTCATCATAGGATCATGGATGTGTATGGACAACAAGGGATATTTTAAGGCTTCTTTTTGAAGAAGACTTATTCTAAGGTAACACTGAACACGTGTTGTTTTTTCATGGTTGCTTCCATGGATAGATACTTCATCATTTTCAATGGATCATATAATTTAAGATTAGCTCCTTCCTCATCCTTGCTTCATTCATGAATGCATGCTCTTCTTTTGGAAATATATAATCAGCTCTGTCAATCTAAGAGAGTCCACACTTTCGTCTACATCCTTATTGCCTTCTGTAAAGTGTCACAAATCTTTTTCCAATTTCCTCTTGATTGTTGACTTCTTTATGTATTTACTTCTTCTAGGTTTCTTTAAGATTGATTATGATTTCATCTTATCTTGCAGTTGTTACTTATGTAATATCTTCCACACGAATTGTTACGAGGGGTTGTTGATGTACTTCATACTTTCATGTGTATTGTCTGACTTGTAGTTATAGTGATAGCAATCATTATCTTGTTGTTATTCCACAGGTATAGTTTCTCTTGGAACATATTATCTTCTAGGAAATAGATATGCAAGATATGTACAGAAAACATGGTATGTACAAGAACTATGAGTATTGTTACCTTGTCTTAGAAGAAGAGTTTTATTTCATCCTGCTTAGTCTTCTTTGAAGGTTCCTTTTATTCAACAACTGATGCTTTGTGTGTCTCCTTCATTTTATTTAGCTCGAGACAGTGATTCTTGTAGTGGTCATATTTTCGACAGTTGAGGCATTGTATTTCTGACATATCTTTCTCTTGATTTGGCTTCTTCCTGGAACCAAACTTCCTTTTATTCCTGAAATTCTTGAACCTTACTGTGAAATCTTGATCATGGTATTTGTTTTGGGGTTTCTCTTTTTCATTGATCCTTTATTCCTCTTGTGCACAACAAGTCCAAGGTTCTTCAAATGTAGGATACTCCTTCCTTGTGTTCATGCTTGCGGAAAATATATCCCATGGCTTGGGAAGACCATTGAGTACTATGTTTACCAACTCCTTCTCTGAAATGATCTCTTCAATAGCTTGTAGTTGATCTCTTAACCGAGATATTCTCACAAAGTATGATGTTATGTTGTCATCATCATTCATTTTCATGTCATAGAGCTCATTCTTCAGACTCATTACTTGACCAATGTTTCTGACTGAGAAGAGGTTTGTTAGGGCATCGTACATCTTATTAGATGAATCAAGATGGGAGATGTAGGGTATCAGGTGGTATTTTATAGAATCCACTATGATATTCATGGCATTGATGTCATTCTCTTTGAACTTTTCCATAATTGCAACGTTATGTGGTTCCTTTTCTTTTCCTTCTTCAAACTCTGGTTCCACAATCTTTCCTTTCACGATATCCAACACTTTATTCTTGGAAAGGATGAGATCAATCCTTGTCTTCCATGCTCTGAAGTTAGAAGCCCCATCTAACTTGTTTTCTGACTTCATAGAGTAAGTCATGGTTTCCTTGACTTGGTCAACCCTAGATTTGACCAAAAACTCAACCTTGATGTATTAGCTTGTTGAGAGTACCAAGAGATGTGATAGGATAGGGCGCACTAGTCTATCTAGAATTTAGGTCAATCCCTTCACTTAAGGTGCCTCAATGAGAGGATTAGGGTTTCTGCAATTGCACCTGCTAGTAACCATAGCGGTAGTGCTTTGGTAACTTCTCCTGCTAGAAACCCTAGCAACAATTCTTCAACGAGCTTAGTATCCTTATGTCTATGCTCCCTTCCAGTGGTTAGACTGACTGAAGGATGTGTGGGCCCATAACCTGTTAGAATATAATGGATGTGCTCATTTAACCATATACAATATCACTATTTTCACCCAACCATAGGCCGAAGCCACCCCTGAGCACCTTAACCTTGACAGAGAATCATTCCAGAAGAAAAACCTAGGCAAGATAGCCAAACAAGATAGTGCACCTCTTTCCAAGGATAGTGCACAAAATAGGAGTAACAAGAGCTTATCAAAGAGTCCAAACCATAACCAAGAAAGAGTCCAGGCAAAAACCGAAATCTGTTAGTTGTAGCAGCTGCAATGACATCTCTCCTCCAAACTTGCACACAAATTGGCCAACTGTAGTGCGCACAAGTGATGCTTCTGCAGTTCTGAAAATGCCTACCAGAATGAAGACTAGCCTCCTATATTTATACTAAAACTGGAAAACTGCCTGGGCTGACTTCTCATTTTGGGTGCCTATTTACTTAGTACATAATATTTCCTTTAGCTGACTTCTTCTCTTGCAGGCTAATAACCTAATACAAATTATCCTCTTGAGCCGACTTGTCTTCTAGAGTTATTAGCCAACTAATTTAGGGTTTCTTATTGATTCCCAGAATATTCTATTCTCGGTAGGTTTACACGTGGAGGTAAATACCTCCCACAGATAAAATAATATCAACAAAACCCTCCTTTATTCCTCGCACTAAACCAATCACTCCCACTACTCCTTCTACTCCACTAAATATCCATAAATTGACCAGGGCACAAATGGATGGATGCCAATTGAAAGGCCTTTATTAAAATTGTGATGAAAAATATTTTCCTAGACACAAGTGTAAGGAAAAAAATATTTTTATGGCCATCTCTGAGGATGTTTCGGAAGACAACATTGAGGCCCCCCTTGTGGTTGAGTCACCTGAACCCACTAACATGACCCCACCCTCTAACCCTCCTGAAGTCAAACTAATCATTTCCATGAATGCTCTCACTGGGTTATTTTCTCCCCAAACCCTCAAGCTATTTGGTTACATTAAGCATCAAAAGGTCATCATCCTTATTGACAGTGGAAGCACCCATAATTTTATTCATCGTCACATTTCCCAAGAAACTAATTGCTATATTCGTGCCATCAATAATTTTCAAATCATGATTGCCAATGGTGGGTCCATGAAATATGGGGGGGCATTATGAAAATGTGTGTCTCCAAATTGGTCAGTACCACATGAAATATCATATGTTTTCTATCGACATGGGTTATTGTGACATTGTGTTGGGTGTAGAATGGCTAAGGAATCTGGGTCCCATTCTCATGGATTTTAAGTAATTAACCATGAAATTTCACTAGGAGGGTCAACAATATAAGTTCCAAGGAATCACCGTCAGTTCCTTGGAGATCATCAGTTCCCGTCGCATGGAAAATATCCTCAAAAAAGGTCATTCTGACATTATTGCACAATTCCATGCCATTCAAGCCACTGAGACACCCTCTTTGTTGTGTGACCTCCAATCCATCCTCTCCAAACATTAAGTTGTTTTTTCCACTCCCCAGGGACTTCCTCCTTCTGGTGGGGTTCATGTTCATTCCATTCCCCTTGTCCCAGGAAACCTTTCTCCCAATATTCGTCCTTATCATCATCCATTTTCCTAGAAAAATGAAATTGAGAAAATTATTCAAGAATTTCTCATCGTAGGTGTTATCTGTCCTATTATTAGCCCCTACTCTTCTCCTGTGGTCATGGTCCTTAAGAAAGAAGGTTCTTCGTGCATGTGTCCTGACTTCCACTCCCTCAACAAACTCACCATAAAAGACAAATTTCCCTTTCCTGTCATTGATTAGCTCTTGGATGAATTGAGTGGTGCCCAGTTCTTTACTAAACTTGATCTTTTTTCTAGCTACCTCCAGATACGTATGAACGAGGCCGACATTTGTAAGACTGCATTTTGAAATCATAAGGGACACTATGAATTTTTGGTCATGCCCTTTGTCTTTTGTAATGCTCCCTCCACTTTCCAAAGCCTCATGAATCATGTATTTCATCATTTTCTCCAAAATTTTGTCGTATTTTTATTTGATGATATCCTCATCTATATTAAAACCTAGACAACCCATCTTTCTCATGTGAAATGAGTTCTACATCTACTCTCTTAGCACCAATTTTCCTCAAACCATCTAAATGTGATTTTGGAGCCTCGAAATTCGAGTACTTGGGTCATATTGTTGGTAAGGAAGGTGTSAGGGTGGATCCTAAAAAGATTGAAGCTATGCAAGATTGGCCTCACCAAAAGACTCTCAAAATATTGCATGGATTTCTGGGTTTAACAGACTATTATCACAAGTTTGTTAAGAATTATGGAAACATTGTGGMACCTCTCACTGCTCTCCTTAAAAACAATTCTTTCACTTGCACTCCTACAACTAATCAGGCATTTCAAACCTTGAAGGAGACCATGTGCATGTTGGATCATGTTGCCATTGATGACAATGGTTTGATTACTTGGGAGATTGTTGGATCATATGTCATTGATGTAAATGGTTTGGTTTGATTTATGTCATTGATTGATGTCAAGTAATTGATTGATATGATGCCCTTGATGAGAATGTTATATGTCCAAGTGGAAACCAATCGATGCAAAGATGAATCATTATTGTCTTATCATGGTTGATAAGGTGCACAAATAGATGAACTCCAAAGTGGTCCCCTCATGGTGAAAGCCCTCACGAGAAGATGATTTACGGAATGAGTTATCCTAAAAGAATGGTTGGAGGACCCAATCGTGCATGTGGAATAATGAGATGAAGATCAATGAAGTTGTTGGTGAAACTATCCTATATGGATAGTGCTTGTCATGCCATTTCCGGTGGTATGTGGAATGTCACATAACTCCTCGTGGTTTGAGAGTTATGGCCTTATGAAGTTGGAGGACCCCCATATGAAGGCTTGAAGCCCCCAAGGTCAAAGAAGTAAAAGTGCTTGAAAAGAAGAAATCATTATTTAAATGATAAAGTAAAGTGACAAAATCAAGAAAGATTATTTAAATGAAGTGACAAAATCAAGAAGGAATATTTAAATGATAAAGTATTGGAGAATTTTCTATTCATGGAAAGTGGGTAACCCTAAAATAAGGAAAATAGGTTAAGTGACCTAGAAATGGGTTAAGTAACCTAAAAATGGGTTAAGTGACCTAGAATATGAAAGTATAAATAAGAAGCTAGGATCTCTTGTAAAATATACATTTGAGTGAGAATCCTTTATGGATCAATGGAGAGCTTCTTGGTAATATATTTTGGAGTATTGATGGAGATCTTCTTGTGAGAGAATCTTATTGGTGTGGAACTCTTGAGCATGATTGAAGATCTATTATGAGGAAGAGAGCGAGAGGAGGATCTCATAGATGCATCAAATTTTCGGCAATGTCAGAGATCTTGACGGAAAAAGTCTCGGAGTCACAGAAAACCCTATTTTCTGATGTACACGTGGGCTGTCTGTGTATAGAGTGCGTGTACACGCGGGATGGTTGTGTATAGGGTGAGTGTACACGTGGGATTACTGTGTATAGAGAGTGTGGACTCAATAAAATCATGGAGATTTGTGTTTGAGCTGGTGTCAAGCTCTTGGATGATGAAGCAGGTTCCAGATATGCATTATATGGCCTCAGATCTATCACTCAGACACTAGTATGGTTACATTATTGTCTTGATAGATACTATTGCTTGATATGTTGTGAATTCTTAGGGCATTCTTGGTATGGCTTCTATGATGTGGTTCATTTTGGTTGATTTGGTTGATGGAGTGAGCAACACTCTTGTGATTCAGTAGTGACATGATTGCTATGGTATACTAGTTATTTATACATGATTGAGATAGCATTCATATTGACTTGTTGTGGAGCATGAGCAAGCTATTGGAGAGCTTGGATGTATTATGACTGGCTGTGGGTCAGTTTGGATAGTGGAAGACAAAAGAGAAAGTGATTGCAGGTTGCAGAGGATCTGAGCATGTGAAGCAAAGCAAAACCCTAAGAGCTCAAGAGCATACGCTTGATATATTATACACTGGCCGCGTTCACACGTGGGATGTAGTGAGCCAAAGTGCGATCACATGCAGGATGCACTACTGACAGGTTGCGTACCTGTTGACAGATTGACATTTGTTGAGGATTGTTGCCTCATCTCAGTTGGTGCTGAGGGTGTACGCTGAGTATTGCATATAGATCTGGTGCTCTTGTAGAGTTGTACTCTATTCAGTTGTTGCTGATAAACCCAAGGATTGTAGTCCGTAATAAAAAGATAATTGTACATACATCTTGTGTTCTTTGTGTCCATTGTGATGATGACTTGTTGATGATATATTTCTGATATGTGCCTACATCTAACTGGTTATAAATGACAGCAATAGTTAATGAATAAATGTTGAATGCTAATTGATGAGTTTTTGTGTAAGAGGGAATTTTTGGGAAAAAGAGCACCACACTCATTCACCCCCCCTCTAAGTGTGGTAGGTGTGTCCAACAATTGGTATCAGAGCAGGCCTTCACTACAAGCATTAACAAGCTTGAAGGAGATCCATAGACACACAAATGGATGATGAAGTTCCAATCCTTGATGAGGAAAACTATTCTACTTGGAGAATAGAGATGAGAGTGTATTTGAAGAGAATGGGAGCAGCTATTTGGAAGGCAACCATTGGTGGATATGTTCCATTGAATAACAAGTCAAAGTTGGCAGCTCAAAGGGAAGGAAAGAAGAATGATGCATTGGCTCTCAAGACAATTCTTAGTGAACTCTCAAGCCCTATCAAAGAGAGCATGGGACAATTCACTTCCGCCAAGGAACTATGGCTAAGGCTAGAAGAGACATATCAAAGCAAGGAAGAGAAAGAAGAAATTGAAGACCACTCCATCAAGATCATCAAAGGTAAAGAATCATCAAAATCTCTTGAATGCATTATTTCTAAAAGTGATTTTGAAAATATTTCAAGTGAAGATAAAGAATCAAGTGATATTAGCACAATGGAAGATCTTGAAAACATTTCAAGTGAAGATAAAGAATCAAAGGAATATCTTGAAGACATTTCAAATAAAGGCAAAGAAGTATGTGTTGATATTGGCAAAAAGGAAGATCATGAGGATATTTCAAATACAGGTAAAGAACACTCTAAAGCCCTTGAATGCAATGATGAATTTTTCTCTACAAGTGAAGAAGAAGATGTAGATATAGTTTGTGTGAAGTTTTATGGTATTTATCCCATGAAAAGAATAGAAGGAAATCTATTAAAACTTCAAAAGGAAATTGAAGAGGGTTTATACATGTATAGGAGTGATCATTTTTATACACACTATAACTATCTTTCGGATAACACTAAGAAGTTTCTTAGGAGAAGTCAAAGGCACATCTTGAAGTTAAAGGAAATGCTCAAAGAACAAGAAGAAAGAAATAAGACTAAATTAGAAGAAAAGGAAGAAGAGATCACAAGACTAAAAGATGGAAAAGAAGATATGAATGTAGAAGAAGAGATTAGTAAAAGTTTTGAAACTATTGTCCATTTTAAGACCCAAATTGAAGAAGCCAAAAGAATAGAGGAACTATTGAAAATTCGAATAAAGGAAAAGGAAGATTCATGTTGCAAATTAGACACTGAAATTGTTGACCTTAGAAAGAAGGTAGAGAAGTCAAACAAATTCTTGAATAGCTCACAAATCTTGGATGAAATCTTGGAAAGTCAAAGACCATCATGTGATAAATCAGGTCTTGGATACAAAGGAGAAGATACACTTGTTGAAGCAAGCACCTCAAAGAAGCATGAGGTAAGTCCATCAAAGAAGGAAGACAATGTTAAAAAACAACCATCTACACAAGGCAAAGAAAATTTCAAAAGAACAAAGCAAGGAAGAAATCAAGAATCCATTCTTGAGACACCAAAGCAAAGGTATGAAAGTGTTTTTCATGGGCACTGTTATTCATGTAATGGATATGGTCACAAATCTTTTGAATGTAGATCTCATGAAAGGAGATATAATGGAAGATTCTATAACACCACAAGGTGTTGGAGATGTGATCAAGTAGGACATATTGTTGTTCACTGTAACTCTATGAGATGCTATAGTTGTAGTGGATTTGGCCACAAATCCCAGGAGTGTTGGAACACAAGAAGAAAGTCCATGATGAGGACTTCACATAGCATGGCTAGAAGAAGAAATGAAGTAAGAAAGGGAGACATATTTGAAAAAATGGATACTCAAAGGTCAAGTTCTGAAGAGAAGGGTCATCTACAGAAGTGGGTGAAGAAGACAAGGCATCCAGATCAGAATGAAAGATTGAAGGAAAGTTCAAATGTGTCATCTACTAAGGCACACACATGCAACAGTGGTGACAGTCGTGTGTACACGCTCTCTAACCTTGAATAGGTCGTGTACACACGCGCTCAGTTGTGCAGCGGGCCGTGTGTCTGTTGTAAAGCCTTGGGAAAAAGGAAATGCACATGGCTTGGAGTTTGATGTGATGGTATAACTCTGTTGCAGGGTCTGACATTGTTTGTTGCAAGTTCTGACACTATTTGTTGCAGGTTTAAGTGCTCATCTATTGGATTATGTAAAATAAAATCTTGGGTGCATGGCACTAACCCAAGAGTATGGATTGATGTTGATCAAATTCTCATCTATTGGATTATGTAAAATAATATGGTGGTATACATGGCTGGTACATCTTATGATTGGCAAATGCACATGTTTGGCATAATTGATGTTGGCATATGGTGGACACATTTCATTAATGATATCTTTTGGCACATTGTGGATGTACATGGGTGTTGTGCATGGTGGGCACATTTCATTATTGACATATATATTGTTTCATGATGAATGGTATAGCACAAGTTTGATGCATGAACAGGTCCAAGGATCGTCATATGGTAGCACATTGTTCATCTTGCAGAGAAGATAAGGGGAGACATACCCTTAAGGGGAGTCATTATTCTTCCCATGATTCTAGGAGGAGATATTTATCAGATGCATACCTAGAAAAGAGACCTATATTTGAAGAAAGAGCACAGAGGCATAATTCCAGGAGGAGCGATGATCACAGGGGGAGTATGTTTGATGTATTTTCAGCATTACATCATATTGATATCCCTTGTACAAAAGGAGAGATTATACAACAACAACAAAACAGGGGGAGCAGCCCCAAGAGGAGAATGGCCCTTTGCCATTGATGTCAAAGGGGGAGAGATAATCACATTGATGTGATTGATGTTTATTGATGGGAGAGATTGATATGGAGAGATACTCATATTGACTATTGATGTAGAGCATGCCTTGTCTACATGTTGACATCAATAATTGG
>JASDQU010103160.1:116511-141883 GCA_032191745.1 Picea mariana | reverse complement strand
TAAATGGTTTGGTTTGATTGATGTCATTGATTGATGTCAAGTAATTGATTGATATGATGCCCTTGATGAGAATGTTATATGTCCAAGTGGAAACCAATCGATGCAAAGATGAATCATTATTGTCTTATCATGGTTGATAAGGTGCACAAATAGATGAACTCCAAAGTGGTCCCCTCATGGTGAAATCCCTCATAGGAAGATGCTTTACGGAATGAGTTATCCTAAAAGAATGGTTGGAGGACCCAATTTTACATGTGGAATAATGAGATGAAGATCAATGAAGTTGTTGGTGAAACTATCCTAGATGGATAGTGATTGTCATGCCATTTCCAGTGGTATGTGGAATGTCACATAACTCCTCACGGTTTGAGAGTTATGGCCTTATGAAGTTGGAGGACCCCCATATGAAGGCTTGAAGCCCCCAAGGTCAAAGAAGTAAAAGTGCTTGAAAAGAAGAAATCATTATTTAAATGATAAAGTAAAGTGACAAAATCAAGAAAGATTATCTAAATGAAGTGACAAAATCAAGAAGGAATATTTAAATGATAAAGTATTGGAGAGTTTTCTATTCATGGAAAGTGGGTAACCCTAAAATAAGGAAAATAGGTTAAGTGACCTGGAAATGGGTTAAGTAACCTAAAAATGGGTTAAGTGACCTAGAATATGAAAGTATAAATAAGAAGCTAGGATCTCTTGTAAAATATACATTTGAGTGAGAATCCTTTATGGATCAATGGAGAGCTTCTTGGTAATATCTTTTGGAGTATTGATGGAGATCTTCTTGTGAGAGAATCTTATTGGTGTGGAACTCTTGAGCATGATTGAAGATCTATTCTGAGGAAGAGAGTGAGAGGAGGATATCATAGACGCATCAAAGTTTCAGCAATGTCGGAGATCTTGATGGCAAAAGTCTCGGAGTCACAGAAAACCCTATTTTCTGATGTACACGCGGGTTGTCTTTGTATAGGGTGTGTGTACACGTGGGCTGGTTGTGTATAGGGTGAGTGTACACACGGGCTGACTGTGTATAGGGAGCATGGACTCAATAAAATCATGTAGATTTGTGTTTGAGCTGGTGCCAAGCTCTTGGATGATGAAGCAGGTTCCAGATCTGCATTCTATGGCCTCGGATCTATCACTCAGACACTGGTATGGTTACAGTATTGTCTTGATAGATACTATTGCTTGATATGTTGTGAATGCTTAGGGAATTCTTGGTATGGCTTCTATGATGTGGTTCAGTTTGGTTGATTCGGTTGATGGAGTGAGCAACACTCTTGTGATTCAGTAGTGACATGATTTCTATGGTATACTAGTTATTTATACATGATTGAGATAGCATTCATATTGACTTGTTGTGGAGCATGAGCAAGCTATTGGAGAGCTTGGATGTATTGTGACTAGCTGTGGGTCAGTTTGGACAGTGGAAGACAGAAGAGAAAGTGATTGCAGGTTGNATTCTTGGTATGGCTTCTATGATGTGGTTCAGTTTGGTTGATTCGGTTGATGGAGTGAGCAACACTCTTGTGATTCAGTAGTGACATGATTTCTATGGTATACTAGTTATTTATACATGATTGAGATAGCATTCATATTGACTTGTTGTGGAGCATGAGAAAGCTATTGGAGAGCTTGGATGTATTGTGACTAGCTGTGGGTCAGTTTGGACAGTGGAAGACAGAAGAGAAAGTGATTGCAGGTTGCAGAGGATCTGAGCATGTGAAGCAAATCAAAACCCTAAGAGCTCAAGAGCATACGCTTATTATATTATACACTGGCCGCATTCACACACAGGCTGTAGTGAGCCAGAGTGCATTCACACGCAGGCTGCACTACTGACAGGTCATGTACCTGTTGACAGGTTGACATATGTTGAGGATTGTTGCCTCATCTCAGTTGGTGTTGAGGGTGTAAGCTGAGTCTTTCATATAGAGTTGGTGCTCTTGTAGAGTTGTACTCTATTCAGTTGTTGTTGATAAACCCAAGGATTGTAGTCCGTAATAAAAAGAAAATTGTACATACATCTTGTGTTCTTTGTGTCCATTGTGATGATGACTTGTTGATGATATATTGTTGATATGTTCCTACATCTAACTGGTTATAAATGACAGCAATGGTTAATGAATAAATGTTGAATGCTAATTGATGAGTTTTTGTGTAAGAGGGAAGTTTTGGGAAAAAGAGCACCACACTCATTCACCCCCCCTCTAAGTGTGGTAGGTGTGTCCAATAGTGCACCACTCCAGTCCTATCCCTTCCTGATCTCACAAAGACCTTTTCCTTGGAATGTGATGCTTTCAGAAGAGGAATTGGAGCAGTCCTTATGGAAGATGGTTAGCCTTTACCAGCAAACAGCTATCAGAGAGATATTTGGGAAAATCAATCTATGAAAAGAAAATGTTGTCTATTTTCATGTAGTGGATCTTTGGCACCCTTAGCTATCGGGGCATTGCTTCCAAATTAGGATAGATCATCAAAGCCTCAAGTATTTTCTGGAACAATTCCCTTCCTCCCCAGAGCAACAAAAATGAGTGACTAATCTCTTTGGATATGATTATGAAATGATTTAAAAGAAAGGAAAAGAAAATGTGGTTGTTGATGAATTTTCAAGAAAATATGAAGATGAAGGGTCCATTTTTTCCCTCTCCTTCATTGTACTAGATTGGCTCCAAGATATTTTCCAGGAATGGCTACATGATCCCAAAATTTTGCATTTGATCCAATAATTGTAGTCCAATTCTCCAATTTCCCTAGGGTACTCTTGGCAAAATGATGAGATTCTCTACAAAATCCATTTGTATTTAAGTAAACAGTCACAACGTAAATCCACGGTGTTTTATGATCTTCATGTTACACCCACAATTGGGCACTCAGGGCTTACCAAAACCAATCACCGGGTCAAACGTTCTTTTTTGGGGGATGGTATGAAACATGATGTTCTCAATTTTGTGGCAGAATGTGATGTTTGTCAACACAACAAGGGAGAAATAGTCAAATCTCTTGTCACACTACACTACAACTACCAGCTACCATTCTGCAACAATTTACTCATCTCAAGCCTTGAGAAAAAGGTTGTTTTTAAGGAGGAGGAGATGTTACGGACCTAACCTCCCTAACCCCTCACATAGGTAGAATAATATATTTCCATGTAATAAAGTCCAATATTAATAATTCATATCAATAATGAAGAATAAGTCAAATGTAAGAAGAGATAATAGAAGCTTTCACTTCTAAAAGAATCTTCCTCTAGAGTTTTCTTTTAGATAGACATATTTAGTATAAATAGGAGTAGAGGGTATGAGAAGTTTTGTCTTGGATATTATTGTAATAGAGCTCTGCTCTGCTGGAGGTTTCCCCCTCAAAGAGGCAAGTGAACATTTCTATCATTAATCAAGGTGATATTTTTGGTGTTATTCTGGTATTATTCTGGTATTGTTTTGGTTATATCATTGTGTTCTTCCATTTCTAGATCAAATATTTATGTTTTGCATACTATTTTATATTTGGAATAATACAAAATGATATCTCTTTGTTTCCTCTATTGGTCTGAGTGATCTTGGTTTTTCTCGAGTATGATCTTATTGTTTGTGAGACCTTGTGCCCTGGTATTTATGAGTCCTCAATTCCCAGTTTACATGATTTCTTATATGTTGAATCACTTTCTAATGAGGATATACTTGAATCCATGATGTTAGATGGTAAACCTTTGGAAGGAATGAATTGCATATTTCTCTTTCTTCCTAAACAATATTTTTTTATTCTTTATTACCGAATAAACCCTTGGCCTAATCCTAGCAATGGGATATACTCGGATAAGTACTATGCATAATTCGTAAGATTGTGTAGTGATTTGTACCATATTGTACTTTTAGGGTTTGTTGTTTTCAAGTTTTGTATTCCATAACACATGTTATTATCATAGGTTTCTATAATGGATTTATTAAATTCTAGATGAGTGTTGTTAGCCATATGTATAGAACTTTGGAAACATTTTTCTTTTGAAAAAAAAAATTGTGTCAATTCATTATGACAGGTAATGATATTGAAAATGGGATATATGTTATTTTTTTCCCTCGATGCATTTTTCCATGATCCTTTTCTTGGTTCATTTAACCTTAGGATTGAACCCACTAAGTTTTTACACATAGCCTTCTTTGTTGTGTATAAGTGTTGTAATTCATGTGGTATAACTTATTGTTCATGGCCTCCCTAGTTAGAACCTTGTTCCCAGTTTGGCACTAATTTAGAATTACTTTCATAGGATTAGGATCCCTATTTAGTCCCTCCATGACTTTGTGTCGAAGCCAGATGACTTCTTCTCAATATTTTTCTCGATACTACCCACAGGGCTCCCACATTTCTGTGTTGATTTGTTATACTGCTTTGTGCTAGTAGCAACACCTTCCCTTTTTATTTCTTGACTTTTTTCTAGAATCATTCAATAGGAAGAAATAAATAGGGAACCCTCCTATTGAATATTGCTTCTTTCTTTTAAACACACTTGGAAATTTTATGCAAGTCCCAGGTTTAAATTATTTATTTTCAAATGTTCAAACTCGATCATTCTAAGATAATATTTAGCCTCTGATACACACACTATCAGAGGTAAAACTATTTTTTTTTTTATATATACTTTATTGCAAAGCATCCTTATTTTCCTATGATATACTAAATCCTCCCAACATTTAGTTTATTTTCTTCGAAATTTCTCTCTGTTGGACCCTTATTGGAAGAAATATATCTTTTTTCTTCAACAAAATGGAGACAATTCCTTTCCTTTTCTCCAACACAGTGGAGGAAAGTTTTCTTTTGGGATCCAACACATTGGAACCTTGATCCTATCTATTTTTCCATGCACCAGAAGACAAATATATTTTTCCCTCTGATACATTGGAACCCGATCACTATATAGTCACCCATACATAGGAGCTAAATATTTATTTTAGTGTCAATACGTTGGGGCTCGATTCCTATCCTAATTTCAATATGTGTAATCCCTTGGAGGAAGACAAGTGACTTTTGCACGTTGGTGTATCAGAGGTGAAATTGCTTTCTCCCTCCGACACACCACCATGAAAATATTTTCTCCCCTACAATACACCAATGGATCTTGCGACACTTTCACCTAGGAACGACCACATCACACTATTTTATACACTCAATTTCATGCTCAAAGCACCCATAAAATATTTTAAACATTGTTTTGATCCCATTTGTCTTATCATTTTGATGGTGTGAGTTCCCGACTTCCTAATTGGGAGAAAATTATTCCTCATCAATTACATGAATCCTTCAACCACCAATATTTTTATTTTGAATCTTTTTACTGCCAGTAATCACTCCAAAACCCATCCTCCCACTATCCTTTACTTTTGTTTATGTGTGTTTTTGTTCAAGGTTTAATTATAAAATAAGATGGGGAATAATATATTTTTTCCACGCTAATATTTGTTTTACTTTTCCCTCCCAAATATCTCTTTAAAACCTTCAAGCACTTAAACAATGAACAATAGATATAGGGGTGTTGGACATGGTGGTATGGTGTTAGCATTGGTATCAAAGGAGGCCAATATGATTAATGTTGGACATGGGATTATGGTGTTTCTGTTGATGTCAAGAAGATCAATATGCTATTGAAATTAAGAAAGAATATGTATTTGAGATCCTAAATCTCAGGAGAGATAGTGTATTATGTTCCATAAAATAACGAGCACCTTAAGGAAGTTTTATTGGGATCGAATTCCCAATATATCAATTGTAGAAATGTATTCATAACTATGAGGAAACTATGTTACAGTCGGGATATATGACAACTGTCGATCGCTGACCGAAGGCACTGATCAACGATCATGGTTCAGTTGGAATCCAAGTGTAAATCCAAAGGATTCTTAGAGGAATCGAACCTCCGAAGGACATTGATCTCGGGTCAATAAAGCTGTGGGAGAATGTAGATAACCGAGAGCCATCATATCTAGTTGATAAATTTGGGGTATAACTAGAGTCGTGAGATCAAACAATTAAAACCTCAACCATTTGACTAGGTTGATGAGTTTTGTGGTCATTCGGTGTTGACCATTCTAGGGATAAATTAGTTTGAAACGGGTGCAATCCCCGAAGGATGAAACCATGAATTAACGTAGGCCATCAATAAAAGTCTAGTAGAACCTTATAAAGTTTCAGGACTCTAAAAATTTGCCACTTTGATGACTATTAGAGACAAGGAAGAGGTATGAAATCATGAAGTTGCGAAAGCCCTGAAATCCAACCAACTGTCAGATCAAGGAAGAAATTCGGGTGATTTCTCAAGCGTCCGATCAAGTACACTGGAAGGACAGGGTAAGCCACAAATTCCTCGAGTCCTAGAGTGTCGAAGCCATGAAACCTCACCAATCATCAGATCGTGATGGAACTTTGGGTGCATTATTGATCGTTCGATCAAGTATAGTGTAAGGACAGGGTAAGTCACAAATCCATAAAGTCACTGAGTGTCGAATCCTCGAAATCCCACCAACTATTGTATCTAGGGAAGAATTCAGAAGTAATGTGATCTTTTAGATAAAGAAATGGAATAATGACGTAAGCACTTTAGAGGTATAACTATGGGGGAGTTGAACAACTTTAGAGTTGTAATATCCGAGAGTCCTAGAGTATCAAAGTCCCTAAATAAATAAATACCATCCATATAAACACTTGATTAAGTCATAGTTGTAACATCCCCATCCACCCAGGTCGGGCCATGCTACTCTAGACAAATGTTATGATACCATATTGTAACATCCCCAACATCCAATTGGGCTATGCCACATTAAAAAATTAAACTATATGCAAATTAAAACATATACACATAGAAACTCTTGCAAAAATTTATATATAAAACTCAAAGCATAGAAATACATTATGTGAATGCACAGATTCATATGGAAATAATAGTAAACATATACATGTAGCATAAACAAGAAATACCTATAAATATAAAGACAGATACAAACCACACACATGAAAAACCCATAAAAATAAACACATAAACAATAATGCAACATATAAATTAACACACAACTGACACTTATCTTGGTAATAATATCACCAACTGCATGTAGACCTTCCATGAACCTCCCAGCCTTAGACCACACTACTCATCACTCTCAGTAGTGGGTCACCCCCGAGCTGGGACTAAACTCCACCTGGGTAAATTCCTAACTAGGCTGACGTATCTCAGACAACGGGAAAGGCTCTGTCATAGGTGCCAAAAAAAACTAACAGCCTATAGTCCCTCATTCCCCACATCCCTGTCCCACCCCAGGAAGTGTGACCATTCTCTTCACATTAGTCCCTCAACTTCCCCACTTCCCTTCCAGGGCTTCATCAACAGGATGGAAAGGAAGTATCAGAGCCCTGTAGTTGTAGTTTAGCACCTTCGGGAATCAATTCCCAACAATTCTCTCACCTAGAGAGAAATTTTTCATGAGCCTGACAACCCGCCTCTTCAGTATCCCATGGGCCTAACAACCCACTTCTTCATCCCAAATCCCAAGATAATCAGGTACATATACAAGTATGGGTACATGTACAGGTATAGGGAGGTATGGAGGACAACTCAATGAGTGAGTGAATGATGATGAAACGAATGGGAAAATGAACTAAGTCCAAACTATATGTATGCATGTTCCCATCTTGACCCTTGTCATGTTGGGAGCTACTTTGGCCCATTTGTCTACATCCTTAGAACTTAGGAGAAAATCATTATCCATACTTTATACTTTAAGGAATATTAATATAATATTCATTTTTGGCTTAATCTCTCTATCTTAACCCTTTTCCTTAACATTTATCCCCCCCTTTCCTTAACTAGTGGAGTTTATTCCCCCATATTCTTTTATCACAATCGTTCTACACACATTGATGTATTTTATATTAATGATAAGACATATACAAAAATAGGCTCACTGGCCTTTGCAATCTAGGATCTCTAGCCTAATTCAAAACATAACCCTCCTAGATTATAATAACTGACTCACCAGCATGTAAAACACAACATATACACAAAGGCTCCCTGGCCTAAAAATCGCACGCACTTAAGTTTGTTGCGCACGGTATCCTGGAATGTGCACACTTCATCATTTTAGTGCGTAGTATATGTGCGCACTATACCATGGAAGGTGCATACAAAAATGATATCACACAACTCACTAGCTTAAGTACATTTTCATTTACATTTACAATTGGGTTCGGCCTAGGGGTATTACAACCCCCTCCCCTTATTTATGCATTGTCCTCAGTGGATTATGTACACACATCAGTAAGATTTCCAAAATATTTAAAACGATGTGGGTATTTTGCCCGCATTGCATTCTCATGCTCCCAAGTAGCATCCTCAGAATCGTACCAGGTCCATTGGACCTTTACAAGACCTATGGCTCGATTCTGGAGCTATTTTATTTTCCAGTCCAGAATGTGTACCAAATTCACTTAGATAGCGCCTTCTTGCTCCACCTGAATCACATTCCAATCAATTACATGATTAGCATCAAGTATATATTTCTTGAGCAATGGTACATGGAATACATTATGAACATACATAGATACAAGAAATGCAATCATATAAGCTATTGGACCAATCCTTTCTAGGATTTCAAATGGTCCACAATATCTAACTTCCAACTTGGAACAATTTTCCAACTTCAGTGAACTTTTGTTGGACTTCACTTTCAAGAATACATGATCACCCACTTTAAACTCCCTATGAGTTCTACCCTTGTCAGCATAGCTTTTCTGCCTATCTTTGGAAGCCTTAAAATTTTGTTTTATTTTCAACATTTGCTCCTCCATTTCTCTGCATAAATCTGGCCCAACCACTACTCTATCTATTAGGTTATCCTAGTCTACCGGTGTGTTTCACCTTCTGTCATGCAGTGCCTCAAATGGGCTCATCTTTAGAGATGATTGGTACCCATTGTTATAAAAAAAATCTACTAAGTGTAGGTAGTCTTCCCATTTGGATGCTTTATCCATCATATACATCCTCAACTTATTCTCAATCACTTGATTCACCCTCTTTGTTTTTCCATCTGATTATGGATGATAAGTTGTGCTAAAATTCAAATTTGTTCCAAATCCCTTAAATAATTCTTTCCAAAAATTTCATGTAAATTTTGGATCTGTGTCAGACACAACTGTCTTGGGTATACCATGAAATCAGGCAATTTCTCTCATATAAACATCAACAATGTTGGTTTCCTTGGGAGTGAGCTTTACTGGAATAAAATGGGAAGCTTTAATAATATTATCCACCACTACCATGATAGAATCATGTTGCTTGCTTGATCTGGGAAGTTTGGTGATAAAATTCATTGTTACAACTTCCCATTTCCACTCAGGAATGGGTAATAGTTGTAGCAAACCAGCTAGGTGTCTATGCTCAGCCTTTACCTTTTGAGATTCCAAACATTTGGCAATAAAATCAACAACTTATTTATTTATATATGGCCAGTAATATTGGCTCTAGACAGTTGCAATAATTTTCTGATAACCTGGGTGCCCAACATAAGGTACATTATGAATTTCTCTCAATATCATATTTTTCTATTCATGGAAATTTGGTACATAAATTATGCCCCTGTATATGAGAATTTCATCATTTTCTAGCTTATAGTCTTCAATTTTCTGATGCAAAATACCTTGCTGTAATTTTTCCACTAATTTCTTATATTGAAAATCTGATTTTGCAGCCTCCAAAATTTTATCTTTCAAATCTGATTGGTACATGCTAATGGTTGTAGCATGCAACTCATGCACTCTTCTCCTGAGTGCATCAACCAATTTGTTCTCTTTCCCCTTGATATGCTTTATATCAAAGTCATATTCACTGAGAAATTCTAACCATCTACTTTGCCTAGCATTTAGAGTTGGTTGATCAAATAAATATTTCAGACCATTATGGTCTGTCCTCAGCTCAAACATTTTCCCCATGAGGTAGTGCCTCCACTTCCTCAAGGAATGAAATATGGCTTTCAACTCCAAATCATGAGTGGAATAGTGTCTTTCATTCTCCTTCAACTTCCTTGATTCATAACATACAACAAACCCATTTTGACTAAGGACTCCACCAAGTCCTTCTTTACATGCATTGGTGCATCCAATGAAATATTCATTTGGATTTGCAATCCTTAGTATTGGAGCACTTGTTAATAATTGCTTCAAGTGTTGGAAACTCTTTTCACAATCCAATGTCCATTGAAACTTCACACCCTTATTTTGCAAGGAAGTCATTGGGTCTGCAATGTTTGAGAATCCTTCAATAAATATCCTATAGTAGACTTCAAGGCCCATGAATGATTTGACTTTTGTCACATTATTTGGCACTGACCATTTTCTAATGGCTTCTATCTTCTTAGGATCCACTTCTATCCCTTCCTATGAAATGATATGCCCCAAATAATGAATTTGCTTCTGTTAAAATGAGCACTTGCTCAATTTGGCATACAACTAATTCTCCCTTAATACTTGTAATACCATCCTCAAGTGTTGTTCATGTTCTTCCTATGAATTATAATATATAAGAATGTCATCTAAAAATACAATGACAAAATTATCTAAGTATTCTCTCAAAATACTATTCATTAAACAAATGAAGATAGTTGGTGCATTTCATGATCCAAAGGGTAGCACTGTGTCCTCATAATGACCATACCTTGTTTTGAAATAAGTCTTGTTGATGTCTTCTTCTTTAATTCTTACTTGATGATAACCATACCTAATATTAATCTTGGAGAATATTTTTTCATCTCTCAGTTGATCAAAGAGGTCATCGATCCTTGGAAAAGGATAATTATTCTTAAAGGATAGTTATTCTTCACATTTACCTTGTTCAACTGCCTAAATTCAATGCAAAGTCTCAATGTTCCATCCTTTTTCTTCACAAATAAAACTGGGGCACCCCAAGGTGACACCCTTGGGCGTATATACCCCTTTTTTAGTAGCTCTTCAAGTTCCATTTGCAACACCTTCAATTCTGGTGTACTCATCCTATAGGGAGTCTTGGATACTGGAGTTGCTCCAAGCATCAAATTTATGGAGAAATCAATGTCTCTTTTAGGGGGTAATATTGTTATTTCCTTAAACACATCCTCAAACTCTTTTATGACTGCATAATATTAAATATTTGACACCTTATCTTTAGGTGTTTCTTCCATATGTGCAGCAAATATTTGACACCCTTTTCTATAACATTTCTTCAACTGCAATGCTGAAATTTCTTTGATGGTTACTGCCCTGGGAATTCCCTGCACTGTCCTTAGGTTCCCTTCCTCATCCAAGTAAGTAAATGCCTTGTTATGATAGTCTAGTATAGCATGATGTTGGTCCAACCAATCCATCCCAATTACACATTCATAGGAACCTAAAGGAAAGATGTTCAAATCTTCCCTGGTGTTCAGTCCATTCATGTTCATAGGACATGACTTAACCATATCATTAACTTTTCTTTTGGCTCCGGTAGCCAGCTGCACCAACCAAGATTTTCCATGCTTTCTTCTTGGAAAATGAAAACTTTCCACAATATTAGGATCTATATAGCTATGAGTAGCACCTAAATCAATTAAAATAGCAATGGTTTGGTTGTTTATCATACCTTCCACTTCAATCATATGTGGTTAATACTATGCTTGTTTGTTGTCCAGAGATGCATAGATACTTGGTACATTTATGCCCATGTCCTCCACTATTTCATCTATTTGTACATTATGAACAATACTCACTTTTTCACCTCTGTGAGGACAATCTCTAAATATATGATCTCCTTTACAACCCTAACATTGAATAGGTGGATGCCTTGGCCTTTGACCCTCTATCTCAATCATTATAGGTTCTCTAGAAGTTGGTTGTCCCTAAGGATTATTTCTGAAGAATGGTGGCTTAGTCCCCTTCTTCCTCTGATCCATATTGAATTTATTTTTGTCTTCCCAAGATGTTTAGAAAGTTGGCCTTGATGTTTGTTGATCATATATGCATTTAGATCGCCTTATGGTTTCTTCCAATGTCTTGGGATCATCGTACTATATTTTTTCATTGATGAATGATGGAAATCCACTCAAATACATTTGACTCTTAATTGTCTCATCCTTGATGAAAGAAACATACTTCAGTAGTTCTAAAAAACTTCTTTCATATTCATCTATGGTCATACTCCCAAGCTTGAGTTCAAAGATCTCTTTCATTTTCTTGCCATAGTATCTCATAGTCAATTATTTATTTTCAAAATACTTCTTGAATTCCCTCAAAGTAACACTTTTTTCTTTAATGTGTTGCACCTGCACAAGTTGATCCCACCACATGGATGCCTTTCCCTTGAGTTGATAGATGGAAATTATTCCTTCTGCATGAGAAGAATAATTATGAAATTGAAAATACTTTCTCATTCCCAACAACCATGTCTCTTCATCTTCATCCTTATTGTGCTCACCATCAAATGTAGGAGGTTTGATTTTATTCATTTCTCCACATAGCTCATCCACCTCACACCTATTACGCTTCCTAAAAGGGGATAGACTTGATTTGTTGTGTTCTCTCTTACAGGAATGCCTTGGGGAGTGATAGTGATATCTTATAACGCTTCTTTTTCTTCTTTTATCATTAAGAGACCTGTCACTTCCTGATTTTCTTGAGCCACTCTCCTTATCCAATTTATTTTCTATTATGTTCAAGTTCTACATTAACTTCATATTGAATTCATCCTGCTTCTCCTTGGATTTCATAATCCTTTCATTATAAAATTTATGGCTTTAGACATAATTCTACAAATTTTTAATGGTCTCTACCATACTCATGTTTTAATCCCTTCCTTCTCCATCTCCATTGGAGTTTGTTCCTTCAATGCTCATATGGACATCCATCCCTCTGATTTCATCTTCCTGGATTTAATCCTCCTGTGCATATTCCATTCCTTTGCACTCTGCTTTGGTCCTGATCTGATATAGTTGTTGTTAACTCTGCAAAATGTGCATCAAACAGAACTTTGGCAGACTAATTGTTTCAACAATTTCATGAAAATATGAACCATTTTGGTTCAATAATGCATCAGAATTATTTCTTATTATTTATTAAAAAGTGAATTCCTAGATCAATTTAATGGGTGTATAATTATATTCTACTATCCAATACCTTTCCGACGCTTGCTTCCATGCTCAATTCTGAGTCTTGAGCATAAAGTTATGATTATTTGAAAATTGTCCATTAACTTTTTTTTCTGTTCACTCTACAACTTGGTGCAATTCCACATTATAATTATGAATTTTTGCACCTACTCCATTGGAGTTTTCATAGTATCTAAATTGGATTTATTCATATACATATTCTGGACAGTCTGTCTAATTTTCACCTTTTTCTGGGTTCTAGGATGCTAGATAAAACCTGCTGAAGTTCTAGGCTAATTCGTATTTTGTGTYTGGAATGCCACAGGTAGCTTATTTTCCATATTAAATATTTTTAACATGCCCAGAAATTTAATTCATCTCTAGTACTATCTTCTATGGTTCAATATATTTCCATAGACTGCTCCTGCGCCTCAATCTGATTCCATAGCAGAAAGTTATGGCCCTTCGAAGTTCGTTGGGTCATAAGATTTACCCTCCACTGTTTGTCCTATAACTTCCTCATAAAAGATTCGTTTGACGAACGGTTTACACTATTATAAAGCTCTCTCCGGGCTCTTTCATTTGAGCTACAAAGACAAAGTGTACCTTGGTACACTCTATAATTTTGGTTTTTGAGTAGCTAAAAATGTTGTTAAGGGCCTAAAAAACACGTTGCAAAACGATGACCTTCAAACAGTATAAAATGTCTCAGAAATTTGTTGGTTTTCTGCTCTTGTACACCATCCAAATGACTTCGCATGCACAAATTTGAACTTGTACACCCAAATTTAGCATGTGCATCAACACCATAAGGTAGCGCATGCTCTACGCACCTATAACCAATGTGGATCACTTCTCTATCGCGCCAATAACTAGTGCACACTACTTTTGTGTCGCACACAAATATCCACAGTGTGTTATCACATGCTAATTTGCATTAATTTTTCCAAAGCATCTTGTCCTTGTGCTATCTTTCCACTTAGATTTAAAAAAAAAAATTCACCAACTCCATCAAGCTCCCATCACCTAAATCCTTCACTCGACTAATCATCCAAATTAGTCATGTTTTCCATGAGTCAAAATTGGCAAATATCCAAAACCTATATCTAGCCTTAATGCTTATCTAAATCCCTCGGTTCCATCACTTCACTCATTTTTACCCTTTTTATCATATTCCCGTTGAAAATTAAAAATATTACTTTTATTAAGCTTAAGCTCCCTTATCATATCCACAAAGTCATGTGATGAGCCTCATATGCCCAAAGTCCTTAGAAAAATGGAAAAGAGTTTATTATTATTAATATAATTTTTTTTATTTTAAAATATTTATATTAATATTTAATCCAATATTTAATTCATGACCTCACGTCAAATCATGGGCACGAATCTCAATTTTTAATATTGAAAAGTCAAAGGGTGCATGGAGGGCGCATATACATTTCAGGGGTTGAAAGTAAACGGGGGTTAATTTTTTAAGGCAGTCCGAAATCCAAACCACTGGGTTTTAAGTTGGAATATGTGTCATTAAATGATGCATTTCCGAGGTAAGAGTGGTGTGGAGTAAGACCACTCCTCCCAAGCCCAAAATAATGTTGCAACCATTTATTGTATGGTTTATGTGCAGCGTATTTTTCAGGAGTGTGTTTTAATAATAATCATGGAATTTCCAATAAATGAAATTCTTCCTCAACGGTGAAAATTTTTTAGAGAGGTAAAATTTAAATTTTACAGAGCAAAGAAATTAATGTTTATTCCTATGGAAAAGAATCATAGTGAACGAAAGATTTGGACGATTATTTATCCAAGATTTTAACAGAATTAAAAGGGGAAGATCAAGGGATATTTTCATAGTTTACCAAGATGGTTTCCAAGACATGGTTTTCAAAACCATGGAAAACAAACCAGTAAATAGTGTTCAAAATGAAATGGTAAATTGGGAAAAACAAGACATGGTTTTAAAAACCATGGGAAGCAAGCAATAAATGGTTTTTCAAAACCACGGGCATGAATTAAATTATGGAAATTTTATTTTACAGGACATGAAATATTTGAGAATTATTTTTATTCAAATATGTTATTCCCAAATATTTAAGGAGAATATGGCTAAATAAAATTAGATTTGAAAAAAGCACAAGTGACATTTCAAAGAGGATGTGGCAGTCAGTTTCCACAACAGTTGAGACTTACAGGACGATTTCTGAATGAATCAGAATGAGTTTTCAAAATGAAAAGGAGGTTATTGTCAAGCACGGACCCTAGAACATTAACCTTATTCATTTTTCACACAGGTGTCATGGATTGGGAGATTCAAAGGAATATTGGACCAATATTGTTCAGTTATGATTTATTGGTCAAGACATGTTTTTGTGACACGTATTCTGGACAGATGAAGATAAATTTCAAGAAACTGAGAGAGGTTTTTCTTCAGAACGAGATT
Source organism: Picea mariana (assembly GCA_032191745.1). Lineage (NCBI taxonomy): Eukaryota > Viridiplantae > Streptophyta > Pinopsida > Pinales > Pinaceae > Picea > Picea mariana. Next base: position 126,319 of record JASDQU010103160.1, on the reverse strand, counting down.
ATATACATAAACCATTCTCATATTTTACACAACATTTACAGTTTGATAATTAGAGGTGGCATTTTGAAACCTATTTTTTCTTCTGAAAAACATGAGATCAGTTAAAACATGTCATGTTCTATTTGCAATTGTTTCTATTTTGGGAAAGGAGTTGGAGTTTGAATTTGTGAGCTGGAAAGGGGCCTTTAGTGATATATATTTCATTGTAAAAGAGTATATAAAGGGGGGGACTTTCATCTAGGAATGCGAAGGGACTATGTGTAAATTTCTCGGAGTGTTCTTATGAATTAATACAGTAGTACAATGCTATCTGATAGCTGAGATTCATCACGATGTATTATTTAGTGTGTTTTCCTCTATTTCACATTCATTTCATTTCTATTCTTTCTTCTAATCATAGCTAAGAGTACATGACTGGAATTCATCCTTGATATATGCTCCTTTTATATGGTTAATGCAATTGTCATGTTTAATGATTATAGGTCCATAATTCACTCTCTGTTAAGTGCTTTGTTCATTGTAGTCAGCCTAATGCTATTTCTTCTAAAGTTACAATTGAGAATCCATCTTTGTTTGATGCTCTCATTTGTAATGGGACTTTCTCTTTTCTGTCTTTCCATCATCCGAATACTATTTATTACTAATGGATATGTTTATTTTGTGTATGTTCCCTCACAAGTACATTAGTTGTATTAGTATTCATATTATATCTCGGGATTTGACCCCATTAACCAATGTTTTCTTCCTCTTATTTGTCCTACCAACCCTTTTAAACTAAAACAAACTTGTTCTATTGCAAAATCTGACCTCTGTGTGCTCATTGCCAAATATTTTTTAGTATTTTCAGTCTTTACATGTTTGAGAGGGCCCTCTCTGGTTGGAAGGTTCAAAATCCAACATAAATTGGCAAATATGCAAGGTATGCTCCAATGAATCTCTCTCATATTCTTGGCTTTCCAAGTCGTATTCCACAGATAGATTGGCAAAAATATTTTTCTAAATTAAAATATGGGAAAGGAAATGATGCTTCCTTGCACTTGATTAGATTTCACATGCACATATGTAAGTTGGGGGTTAAATTTCATGAGGATTGTTTGATGAAAATGTTTATGGCTACTCTAGAGGGGAAAGAAATATTATGGTATGAAGGTTTAAAACCAGGTATCTTATACTCTCTTAATGATTTCCACATAACATTCTTTAAGCATTATGGAGAATATAATCCTTCATTCTTGGTGTTTGAAGATTGCTGTGAATTTTTTGAACATTTCATTAAGTAACTTGAAATTGGTTTTGGTAATGAAGAGTGTATTAATGATGAAATCATAGAATCCCTTTATGACTATTCATCCCAATAACAAATAGTATCCCCTCCTTTGGCTCAAGAGGAAGTTGATCAAGAAATTGTTGTTAAAAGTCATTTTTATTCTCTTGAACTTGATGAAGATATTCAACAAGATTTCCAACAAGACAAAGTGTTTCAAAGTTGTCTTTATTCCCCTATGAATGATGTGGTTGTTCAAATTCTAAGTTTCCTATACATTGATGAGGATTCTAAAACTGCATCTATGGAGACTTCAAGCAGTGAACAAACAAATGACAGAGAGTTTCAAGAAAGCAACAAAACAGTGTATGCCACTTTTCAATCAAAAATACAGAAAGATAATGAAGATACAGTTGTTTTATTTGATTCCTTTGAAAATCATGGTTTTGAAAATGCATCTGTGGGAAATCTAGACCATGAAATAGTTCATGCTATTAGATTTTCACATTTGCAAAAATATTATGAGAAGGAACTTATTTCCCTTCATTCATTTGAAAATTGAAATGACATTCCTCAAGCAAATTTCCTGAAGGTTAATAAAACAAAATCAAAATTGTTTGATGAAAAAGAGGATAGCCTTGATACACTGTTAGAGATATTTCTTGTAAGGGGGTTGGAATGCAAAGGAATGGGTTAACAACCCACTTGTCCTATGTTCGGTTGCTAATGCGCCCGTGATTAAATGAAAAGCAAGTCTGGACGGCTAGGATCACGGTGCCCGGATCAACGGTGCAGGTGTGATTCTGGACCCCCCCCACCTTTCTACCTTTAAGTGGGGGGGGGTCCGGAATCCGGGGCGCACCTCTTCGACGGCCCAGATCAGCGCACCCGGATCAACAGCGATGAAGGCAATTCCGGACCCCCCCTACCTTTCTACCTTTAAGCGGAGGGGGGGGGTCTAGAATCGGGCTCGCAGTTTTCCGACGACTGAGATCTTAGCGCCCGGATCAACAACACTCGCGTGATCCACATCATCCTCAGCTGCTCTGTGCTTAAGCGTATGTGGACCCTTCTCCCGTCATATCACTTTCCAACCGCCTTTCTCCTGCTGCCATGTGTCATCCATCTACCTCCCCTCTATGGTCCACGTGGTCTTCCTTCCTCCTCATCATCCACACACCATCTGCCACGCGTCCCCTTCCCTCCACGTCAGCCTCCCACTAAAAAGTGTCCATCACTTCTGCTTCCTTGTCTCTTCCGCTTATCGTCTTTTGCCATGTGTTTCCCCTGAAACCCTTCTCACGCCTCGCCACTTCTTTCACGTCCTCACAGTTTCAGCCTCATCACTCCATTCCCATACCCCCCTACCTTCCGTGCTGGCCCCCCACGCATATCCTTTGAGCCAGTCAGTTATTCCAGGTGGCGGCGAGTGAGGACCTCCATGTCCTGAAGATGCCGAGTTGGCCGGGCTATCCTCGATCTCGGTGAAGCAGTTATTGAAGCAGTTGGTGGTGGTTAGGCATCGCCTCTGCCATAATGGGAAAGCAAGGCAATGAATTAAAGGCACGTCGATTCGCCGCTGGAACTGTCAAAGAGTCAGATTGCATCTGACATAAGTTGCACGATATTTCAGATGTTGGCTGTCAGAAGCCATGCAGATGCAAAGCTTTCAATGCATTGTCTTGGTTCCGCCGCTGTTGATTGTTCTGAGTATATGTAGGCTTTTTCGCCATTTTTGTATCTATCGATGCTAGAGCTAAGCTCCCGGCTGTAAAGCTTCAGCCACCATTCTAGTTCTCTGGGTGGTGCCTCTATGTTTGAGACTTCTTGGTTTATAACAAACAGTTTCTCTTTTTCCATCTTTGTTTTCCGTCTTGTATCAGAGAGTCCACAGTCGAAGGATTCACGTGGATTGAACAATCTTTTTATGATAAAGGATTTTTTATGACATTATTGTGCCCTCTGGTCTTCTGTGTTTGAATGTAAAAGGATTTTGCGTTTGGATGCTTTCTTCTCCAGTCTGTTAAAACCAGATGTTTGTGATAGACCTTTGCACTCTTCTAATGCAAGTCTTCCCCCTACTCACCCTTTACTATGGCTCACTGTTTGAAGTTTATCAAGACCTCACTCATCCATGCATGCCTGGCCTAGTTTCTGAGTTGATACGATATTGTTTCTGAGTTTTCCTCCATTTGATCACCCTTTAAAACAAATTGTGACATTAAACTGATGGGCATCGGGCTCTGCTCCTGCAAGCAATCTAGGAGTAACTTTCATTGCCAACATTTCTGGCACCGTTGCCGGGGACGAAGTTGAACATTTTCCCCGGGAATGAATGACAAAGATCAACCGATTCTGAAGGTGCATCATATATCAGAAAATGAAGATTGCTACTGTGCACCTGGCGACTCCATTGTGACGACTCCACTGGGGAGAACCTCCTCTATCAACTATGGCTTCGAGAGGCAGACACACGAGGTCTAATCCACACTTGCCTTTAGCTACACCAGAAGCTGACGCAGAAGCGGTGCGTAGAAAGGGAAAGAGCTCTGCGAAAGAAGTTTCCATCGCCGAAACAGGTAATACGCCCTCCCCTTCTGTGAGAACTCCATTTTCTTATTCGCAGCTTCCTATTCATCCTTCCTCTGAGGTTTCCCGTTTTCTGAATTTTGGGAGTGTTCCTGCTGAGTTCTCTCCTCTTGGTCTGGAATCAGAGAGAGAGATCCTTGTCACTCCCCCCTCCCTAGAGATCGTGCCTCATCACAGACCTCAAGATTTTGAAAGTCTCACCACCCCTCCTTTTGTTTCTACTACTGCATAGAGAGAAGCATCTGCACACTCAGGTCCCTTGGCTCTCTCTCTGTTTTCTCCGTTCCGACATCTCCCGTCCATACTCCTTCTCCTATGAGTTCTCCTCTACCCAATATCCCTATGGCTGGTGCTAATCCCCCTCTGAATAGGATGGATTCCATAGTTGTTGCGAGATATGCTCCTTTAATCCTACCACATCCTATGAATCCTCTCCCTGCTGGAGACTACTTGAAGTACATGCCCAAGTTCAGTGGGGAGGGAGACATAACTGTTGAGGAGCACTTGGCTGCTTTTTACAGTTATGCAGACAACCTCAATATAGAGAATGAAGATGTCTGAATGAGAGTCTTTGTCCAGAGCTTGGATGGTGAGGTTAGAAAATGGTTTAGAGGACTGGCCCCTGGATCTATTGCTGGAATTGAGGCTTTAGATAGTGTTTTCTTGAGACAGTGGGGAGACAGGAAGGATTATATGTATTACATGATGGAGTTTGGGTCTCTAAAGAAGATGGAAGGAGAGTCTGTCTCAGACTTCTCCAAAAGATTTAATAGGATGTACAACAAAATTCCTGCAGAGATTAAACCCTCAGAGGCCTCTGCTCAAATTTCCTATGCTGGCGCATTTGACCCTGATTTATGTCTCGTGTTAAGAGAAAGAAGAGCCACCTCTTTAGATTAGATGCAAGATGTAGCTATAGAAGTGGAATCAAACATATTGGCAGCTGATAGACTGAGAAACCAGGTCGACACAGACAGAAGAAAGGAAAAGTCAGAAGCCTCAACTTCCGACCCCTCACTACCCCACACTCAAGTAAATGAGCTGACTCGAGTTATGAACCTCCTTAAAGAAGAGGTGGAGAGATTAAAGGTGTAAAGGAAACAAATGTATAAGGTTCCTCAGAACACCGAAAATAAGGGGGGTTTCAGAAGGCCAAATAACATCACTCCCCCCACTATGCACGAAGAGAGGGGAAGAGATAGAGATGACCAAAGAATTCAGGCTCCCTTCCAGAACAATTTTGTGGCTGATGAAGAAGAAGGGGAAACAGACAAGCCTGAGCCTAAAATCCACAGTTTAGAAGTCACTCCCCCTTTCCCTCATCTGACCAAATCATCATACGAAGAGTCTTTCATGGATAGTCAGCTGAATGAATTGAGCAAGGGAGACAAAGCTGGCAGCGATCGAGGAAGGTACAACCTGAGGTCTGACAAAAGGGCAGCAGCACCCGATGTTCCTGAGCCATCCAATAGAACAGAGAAACCTGCTAATGAAGTAGCAGACAGAGGTAAGAAGGCTCAACCTCTCTCCTCCATTGTCCATAATCATGTTCCTGAAATTAGAGAAATCCCAAATCCTATGTCTTCTTTCAATTTCGAACATGAGATTCAAAAAATCAGAATTCTTGTGCCACTCACTGAGTTAATTAAACATGGGGAATTCAAAAAACGCTTCTCTGAGCTGTTAAAGTCTGAAGCCTCATACCCTCTCATAGACTCCATAAACCTCCAAGATGAAAGGCCTGCAGTTGTCCTAGGTCCCATGGTAGAAGACAGAGATGATTCATCCCCTCCCTTTTACACATCCCTCAACATACATGACAAAGTGCTGCATAATTGCCTTATGGATTCAGGGGCCTCCCACAGCCTCATGCCCAAAACTATCATGGAGGAATTAGGACTGGAAGTCACCCGAGCCTATCATGACCTCTATTCTTTCGACTCCAAGAGGGTGCAATGTTTGGGAGTCATAAAGGACCTGGTAGTTTCCCTGTTCCAGCTACCCATGAAGAGCATGGTCATGGATATTGTGGTAGCTGATGTTCCCCCCAAGTTTGGTATGTTGTTGTCAAGATCTTGGATAAAGAGACTAGGGGGAACCTTGTAGATGGATCTCCCATATGCCACCATTCCAGTTTTTGGAGGGGAACATAGGAGACTGTACAGAGAAGCCCAGTTGGCCTACATAATCAGTGATGAAGCCAACCCTACCAATCATCCCATCTATGCCTTGGACACTGATTTAGGCTCCAGTTTACTACATCTCACCCACACCCCTAAGTCTCCTTCACAGATCAGAAAGCAACCCATCCTTAATCAAGAGACACCCCCTCCAATCACCTCTGTTTGGAAGATGTTCTTTGATGGAGCTTCCTTCAGTATGGGTGCTAGTGCCGGAATAGTATTCGTGTCCCCTTGTCAAGAGACCATCTCTCTGTCATACAGGCTGGAATTTGAAGTCACCAACAATGTGGCAGAGTATGAAGCTCTGGTTCTGGGATTAAGATCTGCAAAGGAAATGGGAATTAAAGAGATGGATGTGTTGGGATATGCTGAGTTGATTGTTCAACAGGTCAAAAATGTTTATCAAGCCAAAAATCCTCGGCTCAAAAATTACAGGAACGAGGTATGGGATCTGGTTGATAATTTCTTCCTGGATTTTAACATTTCCTACATTCCGAGGGAAGAGAATACTCCAGCCGACCTTTTAGCTTTCACAGCTAGTGTGCTCGAAGTTCCTGTGTTTCCCACTGCCAGGTCTGATGTTGAAATAAAATATAGACCTTCTATACCAGACAATGTCAAACATTGGAAGGTGTTTGAAGATGATCAAGAAATTGAGAAATTTCTCCATTCCATTGATGACTTTTCCACAATGCACATAGACGAGAATCCTGATGAGGAAGATGACCATCACCTTGGGGAATTTGTGAATAGAATTGCCAATCACCAGATCATTCAGCTACCGAGCAATCACATTCCGAAAGGACTAATCCCATTAGAAAGATTGTTCGACGGAAATGATGTGGCAATGAAGGGTAAGGTTTCAGGTGATGATAATGATATAGATGAATGCAACATAGGCACACCTGAGGAGCCTAAATTGGTCAAGCTATCAAGAATTTTGACTGAGGAGCAGAGAGCAGGGTATACTAAGTTGTTGAAGGAGTTTGCTTATGTGTTTGCATGGACCTACAAAGACCTCAAAACATATGACACATCAGTCATCGAGCACAAAATCCCACTGAAAGAGGATGCTAAGCCGTTTAAGCAGAAGCTGAGACAAATAAATCCTATGTTGCTACCTGTCATGGAGAAAGAGGTGAAGAAGTTGTTGGATGCCCAGATCATTGTCCCCTTGAGATATTCTGAATGGGTAGCCAATTTGGTCCCGGTGAGGAAGAAAAGTGGGGAAATCAGACTCTGTGTTGATTTCAGGAACCTGAACAGAAGTTCAAGGAAGGACAATTATCCCCTACCCAACATGGAACACATATTGCAGAGGGTCACTGGTGCATCCAGGATATCCATGATTGACGGTTTCTCTGATTACAACCAGATATCAGTCATGCTTGAGGACAGAGAAAAAACAGCCTTCACCACTCCTTGGGGCACATTCATGTATGCCAAAATGCCTTTCGGACTGATGAATGCAGGAGCAACATTTCAGCGAGCCATGGACATAGCCTTCATCGGGGAGAAGGACCAGTTTGTGGTGATATGTATGGATGACATCAAAGTCTTCTCCAAGACTGATAAAGAGCATTGATGCCACTTAAAAAGAGTCTTCCTAAAATGTCAGAGGTATGGCCTATCATTAAACCCCAAGAAATCACTGTTTTCTATGCAGGAGGGAAATCTATTAGGTCACCTAGTGTCAGCAGAGGGAGTAAGGATTGACCCAAGCAGGGTGGAAGCAATTTAGGCCCTGTCATTTCCCCGGTCCAAGAAGGAAGCTCAGGCATTTTTGGGGAAGATTAATTTTCTGAGGAGATTCGTCTCAAATTTCGCTGAGCTGGTGAAACATATCACAGTCATGCTCAGAAAGGGCCATGAAATAAAATGGACTGCTAAACCCAGGGAATCTTTTGCGCAAATAAAAAAGGCACTGACTGAGGCACCTGTGCTAATCAGTCCCGATTATTCTAAAGATTTCTTGATTTTCTCCTTTGCTTCTGATGACTCAATAGCAGCAGTCTTGTTGTAGAAAAATGATCAAGGACGAGAGAAACCTATTTCTTTCTACAGTAGGGCATTGAGAGATGCTGAACTCAGGTATGAGATTATGGAGAAGTAGGCCTATGCATTAGTGAAATCTCTCAAAGCTTTCAGGATCTATGTCTTGCACTCAAAGGTCACTGCATATGTCCCTTCACCCTCTGTGAAGGACATTCTTATACAGCTTGACATAGATGGGAGAAGGGGTAAATGGATCGCCAAGATCCTGGAGTTTGACCTAGAGATTAAGCCCACCAAGTTGATAAAGGGGCAAGGTTTGGCCAGATTGCTGGCTGAATCCAATTTCAAGACTCTAGGGATTAACTTCATCAATGAGCAAGCTGAGTCATACAACAAGAATTCTCAGATCATTATACCCCTAGCATCATGTCCCTGGTACAAGGACATCTTATATTTTCTACAAGAATTAAAGCCCCCTGACGGATTGGGAAAGAGTAGAGCCAGAGCTTTGAAACTCAAATCAGTCAGGTATTGTCTCATTGACCGAGCCTTGTATTGGAGAGACCCTCTGGGGATACTACTAATATGTCTGGACCCGCTGCAAGCCCAAAAGGTGATGTTCGATTTTCATAGCAGTCTCTGTGGAGATCATTATTTTTGGAAGACCACAGCCCACAAAATCCTTCGGGCTAGGTATTACTGGCCTACTTTGTTTACTGATGTCTGCAGGGAGGTCAGGGCTTGCATCAAATGCCAGAAGTTCTCAGGTAAACAACAACTCAAATCTCTGCCATTAAAGCCTGTTGTAGTTTTGACACCCTTTCAGCAGTGGGGATTGGATTTCATTGGAGAGATTCATCCTCCCTCAAGTGGCCAGCACAGATGGATCCTCACTGCGACTGATTATTTCACCAAGTGGATAGAGGTTGTCCCCACCAGGAGCACTTCTCACAAAGTAATCATCAGCCTCTTGGAAGACATCATAGCCAGATTTGTTTGCCCAAGTAGGATTTTCACTGACAATGCCACCCCCTTCAGGTCTGAGCCTCTGGTCAAGTTTTGTGAACAGTTTGGGATTTCACTGGTTCACTCCACTCCATACTACCCTCAAGGAAACGGACTGGCAGAGTCCTCCAATAAAAGCCTGATCAAGCTCATCAAAAAGCTGCTGGAGGAAAATCAGAAGGCCTGGGACTCAAAGCTCAAATTTGCTCTCTGGGCCGATCGGGTGACAACCAAGAAGTCCCTGGGTATCTCTCCTTTCCAACTTGTTTATGGAATTGAGGTCGTTTTCCCCACTCAGCTTGCCTTACCTGTGGAAAATTTCCTCCAAGACCTTGAAGGAGAACCTAACCATGTACTCAGAAGGATTCATCAGATGGTGGAAGTGTAGCAAATCAGAGAACAGGTCATGGACAGAGCCTACAATCGTCAGCAGAAGATCAAGCAGGCTTTTGACAGGAAGAACAAGAAGAAGGAATTTGAACAGGGTGATCTAGTGCTCAAATGGGATGCACCCAGGCAGGAAAAGGGCAAACACAGTAAATTTGATGCCCTCTGGATCAGGCCTTTCAAGATCCTTGAAGTATTTTCAAACAACACTTACAGGTTGCAGGATCTGGAAGGCAATGAAGTTTTTGGCAGCCCAGTAAATGGGCATTTCTTGAAAAAATGTTTTTTATGAGCCACAGTTGGCTCCTTTTGTTTCATTTTGTACATATTGTTTCTGTTTTTGTTTTTCGAACTAATAAATGACTCCATAGCCCAACAACAAAAG
>JASDQU010103160.1:45376-114598 GCA_032191745.1 Picea mariana | reverse complement strand
GGGGGGGGGGTCTGGAATTGGGCTCACAGCTTTTCGATGGCTGATATCTTAGTGCCCGGATCAATGACGCTCACGTGATCCACATCATCCTCAGCTGCTCTGTGCTTAAGCGTACGTGGACCCTTCTCCCGTCATATCACTTTCCAACCTCCTTTCTCCTGCTGCCATGTGTCATCCGTCTACCTCCCCTCTATGGTCCGCGTGGTCTTCCTTCCTCCTCATCATCCACACACCATCTGCCATGTGTCCACTTCCCTCCACGTCAGCCTCCCACTAAAAAGTGTCCATTACTTATGCTTCCCTGTCTCTTCCACTTATCGTCTTTTTCCATGTGTTTCCCCTGAAACCCTTCTCATGCCTCGCCACTTCTTTCACGTCCTCACAGTTTCAGCCTCATCACTCCATTCCCATACCCCCCTACCTTCCGTGTTGGCCCCCCATGCATATCCTTTGAGCTAGTCAGTTATTCCAGGTGGCGGCATGTGAGGACCTCCACGTCCTGAAGATGTCGAGTTGGCCGAGCTATCCTTGATCTCGGTGAAGCAGTTATTGAAGCAGTTGGTGGTGGTTAGGCATCACCTCCGCCATAATGGGAAAGCATGACAATGAATTAAAGGCACGTCGATTCACCGTTGGAACTGTCAAAGAGTTAGATTGTGTCTGACATAAGTTGCACGATCTTTCAAATGTTGGTTGTCAGAAGCCATGCAGACGTAAAGCTTTCAATGCATTGTCTTGGTTCCGCCGCTGTTGATTGTTATGAGTATATGTAGGCATTTTTGCCATTTTTGTATCTATCGATGGTAGAGCTAAGCTCTCGACTATAAATTTTCAGCCACCATTCTAGTTCTCTGGGTGGTGCCTCTGTGTTTGAGACTTCTTGGTTTATAACAAACAGTTTCTCTTTTTCCATCTTTGTTTTCATCTTGTATCAGAGAGTCCACAGTCGAAGGATTTGCGTGGATTGAACAATCTTGTTATGATAAAGGATTTGTTATGAAAGTTGTGCCCTCTGGTATTCTGTGTTTGAATGTAAAAGGATTTTGCGTTTGGATGCTTTCTTCTCCATTCTGTTATAAGCCGGATGTTTGTGATAGACCTTCGCACTCTTCTAATGCAATTCTTCCCCCTACTCACCCTTTACTACGGCTCACTGTTTGAAGTTTATCAAGACCTCACTCATCCATGCATGCCTGGCCTAGTTTCTGAGTTGATACGATATCGTTTCTGAGCTTTCCTCCATTTGATCACCCTTTAAAACAAATCGTGACATTAAACTGATGGGCGTCGGGCTCTGCTCCTGCAAGCAATCCAAGAGTGACTTTCATCGCCAACATACACATAATATGGTTGTCATATTTGAATATGTTCAAGGATGTATGAATGGTTTTGTTGATATGCATGGAAGAGTAGAGAAACCTATTGTTGTCATTTCATTTGACAATGTTCTCAGAACTGAAGAAATAGAGCAAGAACAACACTTATGAAAGAGGCTTGTAATTCTATTTTTTTTCATCAAGAAGAGATGATTTTTCATGGTTTTTAAGATCTCATGGCCATCCTATTACAGTCATCAGTGAAGGAGGAATTTTTTTCATTCATAAGCTCATATTTTGTATTCAATTTTTGTTTTCAGCTGCAATATTTTACATTTGTCTGCTTGCTTAAGAAAATGTGAGCAGAGGACGATCAGGAAGCCAATTGATTGATTGGATGCGTTGGAACTTTAGCATCAATTGATTGAGTATTCATTTCAACATTTTTAGAGTAGATAAGAGTGTGCAAATAATCTTGTTGGTCCAACAATTTTCATTTTGGGTTTTTAGCAGTGTGTACGTTCAGATTGTAGTGGTGTATCTAGAGTTCAGTTTTCAGTTGAGAGCAATGTACAAACTTTGGTTTTCAGTGGATACTGGTAAAAGGTCAGAACAGGGTACGCACATGTTTTGGGAGCAGACGAATGGATCAGGAACGGGGTCTATGAGTTATTTTATACCTCACTAGGAGGATAGGATCCCCATTGGATCCAATGTTATCACATTCTAATTTGCATTAATTTTTCCAAACCATATTTTCCTTGTGCCATCTTTGCACTCAGATATTAAAAATTTTTCACCAACTTCATCAAGCTCCCATAACCTAAATCCTTCACTCGACTAATCATCCAAAATAGTCATGTCCTCCATGAGTCAAAATTGGCAAATATCCAAAACCTATATCTAGCCTTAATTCTTATATAAATCCCTCAGTTCCATCACTTCATTCATTTTTACCCTTATTATCATATTCCCATTGAAAATTAAAAATATTCCTTTTATTAATCTTAAACTCCCTTATCCTATCCACAAAGTCATGTGATGAGCCTCATATGCCCAAAGTCCTTAGAAAAATGGAAAATGGTTTATTATTATTAATAAAAATATTTTTATATTAAAATATTTATATTAATATTTAATCCAATATTTAATTCATGACCTCACATCAAATCATGGACATGAATCTCAATTTTTAATATTGAAAAGTCAAAGGGTGGATGGAGGGTGCATATACATTTCGGGGGTTGAAAGTAAATGGGAGTAAATTTGTTAAGGCAGGCCAAAATCCAAACCATCGGGTTTTAAGTTGGAGTATATGTCCTTAAATGATGCATTTAGGGGGTAAGAGTGGTGTGGAGTAAGACCACTCCTCCCAAGCTCGAAATAATATTGCAATCATTTATTATATGGTTTATGTGCAACATATTTTCTAGGAGTGTGTTTCAATAATAATCATGGAATTTCCAATAAATGAAATTCTTCCTCAAGGTGAAAAAATTTTACAGAGGTAAAATTTAAATTTTACAGAGCAAAGAAATTAATGTTTATTGCTATGGAAATGAATCATAAATAATAAAATGTATGTGAACAAAAGATTTGGACAATTATTTATCCAAGGTTTTTACAGAAGTAAAAGGGGAAGATCAAGGGATATTTTCATAGTTTACCAAGATGGTTTCCAAGACATGGTTTTCAAAACCATGCGAAACAAACCAGTAAATAGTGTTCACAGTGAAATGGTAAATTGGGAAAAACAAGACATGGTTTTCAAAACCATGGGAAACAATAAATAAATGGTTTTTCAAAACCATGGGCATGAATTAAATTATGGAAATTTAATTTTACAGGATAAAAAATATTTGGGAATTATTTTTATTCAAATATATTATTATGAAATATTTAAGGAGAATATGGATAAATAAAATTAGATTTGAAAAAAGAACAAGTGACATTTCAAAGAGGATGTGGCAGTAAGTTTCCACAGCAGTTGAGACTTACGGGACGATTTCCAAATGAACCAGAATGCCTTTTCAAAATGAAAAGGATTTTATTGTCAAGCATGGACCCTAGAACATTAACCTTTTCATTTTTCATAGATGTGACATGGATTGGGAGATTCGAAGGAATCTTGAAGCCATATTTTTCAGTTATGATTTCATGTTCAAGACATGTTTTTGTGACACGTATTCCAGCCAGATGGAGATGAATTTCAAGAAACTGAGAGAGGATTTTCTTTAGAGTGAGCTTATCTAAAAAAACCGTCCTCAGATTTTACAAAGCTATTATGGTTTGAGAATTACATGTGGAATTTAGAAACCTATTTGTTCTCCTGAAAAACAAGAGATCAGTTAAAACATGTCATGTTCTATTTGTAACTGTTTCTATTTTGGGAAAGGAGTTGGAGTTTGAAGTTGTGATATGGAAAGGGGCCTTTAGTGCTATATATTTCATTGTAAAAGAGTAGATAAAGAGGGGGGATTTCATCCAGGAAGGTGAAGGGACTGTGTGTAAATTTTTGAGAATGTTCTTATGAATTAATACAGTAGTACAGTGCTCTTTGTTAGCCGAGATTCATCACGATGTATTCTTTAGTGTGTTTTCCTCTGTTTCACATTCATTTCATTTATGTTATTTCTTCTAAGTATAGCTAAGAGTACATGACTGGAATTCATCCTTGATATATGCTCCTTTCATATGGTTAATGTAGTTGTCGTGTTTAATGATTATAGGTCCAGAATTCACTCTTTGTTAAGTGCTTTGTTCATTGTAGTCAGCCTAATGTTATTTATTCTAAAGTTTCGATTGAGAATTCATCTTTGTTTGATTCTCTCATTTGTAATGGGTTTTTCTCTTTTTTTCTTTGCCATCATCTGAATACTATTTATTGTTGAAGGATATGCTTATTTTGTCTCTGTTCCCTCTGGAGTACATTAGTAGTATTAATATTCATGGTATATCTCAAGATTTGACCCCATTGCCCAATGTTTTATTCATCTTGTTTGTCCTACCAAAACTTTTAAAATAAAACAAACCTGTCATATTGGAGAATCTGACCTCTGTGTGCTCATTGCCAAATATTTTTGAGTATTTTCATTCTTTACATGTTTGAGAGAGCCCTCTCTGGTTGGTTAGAAGGGTCAGAATCTAACCTAAAGTTGGTTTGTAGGTTACCTTTTTCATTGTTTTTATCAGCCGAAAAAATTTATAGAGTGCTAACACAGTGCACAATTTTTGTTCATGCACTAATACCTGTTGTGCACAGTGTTTTGTGTCGCGCGCTAATATTTCACGGACATTTTACTCTACGCATTGCACCATGCCAAATTTTAGTACTCTAGTATAATAGGCAGGTAATATGGGGTACCTAGGGAGGTACCCAATGGGAATGTGGTTATGTATTATTAGTGGAAGTCATTTAATATATGATAATGTGGTCATTCAATGTAAGGTGGACTAGGTACACTATATTAATAAAGGGTCACTATGGTAGTTAAATGTAATAAATGTGAGAATGCTCTCTTGAAGGTTCCTAGGAGATAGAGAGAGTATATAAAGAAGTGTAAGCAATGTAATGAATCATAGTGAAGAATATTGTGATTATACAACCAAGGATTTCTTGAGGAATTTTATCCTTCCATAAGGATTAATATATGGTGTTACCCTACCTCAAGGATTTTCTCTATTTCCTGTGTTCAATATTTGGTGAATGGTTTGGATTATTCTTGTTGATATTGTAGGTTTATTTTTAGAGTTATATTCATATCTATTCAGGTACTTAACAAGTGGTATTTGAGCACTTTCCTTGACCAAAGAAGGGAAGATTTTTTTTCTCTTTTTTCAGATTTTTTCTAGGGAAAAAAAAAGGGCAGCGCACTTCAAGTTCATATCTAAAGATTTATGATTTGAATTTGGAAAAAAAATAATTATTTGAATTTCTCTCGAAAAAATACCCAATTTTAAAAAACAAATCAGTCAGAACGGAGTCTGGGAAGTAAAGTTATGAGCATTTTAAATTTAATAGTTTTTCAAGTTTTTTCCTAAAAAAGCCGTGATTTTCTGTTGTAATTTATTTCTACACCTTAGTTTTTGTTGACTATTTATTCCAAGAATGATATTTTTATGGGAAGATATGATGGCCCTAGTATTGAATTATTTATACAATCTCACAAGTCATTATGGAAAGGGCAGTGGAAATCGTTTGTAAGCTGAGGTTTCAAAGATGATGCTCTCATATGGTGGAAATCATTTCACCATTTTGAGTGGATGTCACTTAATGAGGAAGAACTTGAAAATTTATTTTTAGACAAGTGGTCTCATACAAAGAGTAAGGATAAATACATCACCAAGAGTTTATTTTTATGTGGAAAATCTATATTACAAGTTCATGGTTGTATTCATAAAGAAAATATCATTGTTTCTATTAACCCTAGTTGCAAACAAAATTTTATCAATATTCGGTTGTCTAATAGCTTGCAAGTTCCGGAAAAGAATATTCAAATCATAGCGGTTGCAGGTGAAAATGTTAAACTTTTTAAATATTTGAAGCTCAATATGGATAAATATGTGTTGCATGCAAAATTTGAGGCTATAGATATGGGTGATGAAGACATTGTTTTGGGATATCCTTGGATAGAATCAGTGGGTACCATTAATATTAATGTGAAAAAGAAGTTTCTAAAGCTTTTGTACAAGAAAATTAAAATTACATTCCAGTATGTGTCCCTTAGTAAGAAAGATGGGCCCATGGAAAATACCAAAGAAGTTATTGTCGAGTCTGAAGTTGAATCAAAGGCAGAGTCTACAAAAGGAGATGAAGCAAAACTACAAGAAGGACACAATCGAGAAGCTAAGGAGGTCATTGACTCAAAGGCACAAAGTGTTGCATATTTGAAGAAAAAAGAACAGATTCCTACAGTTGTTGTATATCGCTATCCACATAATATAGAGACACAACAGTCATCAAGGCAAGGGCATGTGAATCAACACATTTATGCACCAGCAGGGCACCGAAAAGGAAACCAATCAAGAGGTGCATGGAGGACTACCGACACTATGAGAAGAGCTCAGGCTATAGAAACAATCCCATGGAAACCCCAACATGATGCAGATCAAGATAATGGTGGAAAAATAAATGGACATCATGTTCAACTTCCATTGGGATGGATGGATGGTCGTACTTGGTACCTGTTGGCTACACTGCTTAGCCGGTCATATTGTATGGTTTATTCTAGTGTTTTGAGGACGAAACATGTGAAGGGGGATGGAATATAGTATACCTAGGGAGGTAATATGGGGTACCTAAGGAGGTACCCAATGGGAATGTGGTTATGTATTATTAGTGGAAGTCATTTAATATATGAGAATCTGGTCATTCAATGTAAGGTGGACTAGGTCCACTATATTAATAAAGGCTCACTATGGTAGTTAAATGTAATAAATGTGAGAATACTCTCTAGAAGGTTCCTAGGAGATAAATAAAGCTATATAAAGAAGTGTAAGCAATGTAATGAAGCATAGTGAAGAATATTGTGATTGTACAAGAAAGGATTTCTTGAAGAGTATTATCCTTCCAAAAGGATTAATATATGGTGTTACCCTACCTCAAGGGTTTTCTCTATTCTTGTGTTCAGTATTTGGTGAATGGTTTGGATTGTTCTTGTTTATATTATAGGTTTATTTTGAGAGTTATCTTCATATCTAATCAGGTACTTAACAAGTAAGACCCCATCTCACACTAGTACTTCACACACACCATTAACTAAATTGTCGCACGACAACATATACCCATATTGTGTGCGCACCAACAAAATTCCTCTTCTCTCTAACAATACTGCGCACACCACGCATTCCATTATTATGCATGTGCACACTGTGCACACCATTATTAGACATGCGCCACTCAAAATACACCATGCAATGCTAAATTTAGTGTGCACTACCGCGCACCAAAAATTTCCACGCATTACCACTCTGCATCATGCAACACAAAAATTAAGTGCGCACACCCACACACCAATATTTTTCACGCATTACCACTCTGAACTATGCAATGCCAAATTTTAAGTGCGCACACCCACGTGCAAATATTTTCCGTGCATTTCCACTCTACACCACACAGCACCAAATTTTAGTGCGTGCACCTGCACACCAATATTTTCCCGCCCAATGCCACTCTACACCGTGCAGTGCCAAATTTTAGCATGCGCACCTGCACGCCAATATTTTTCCACACAATGCCACTCTGCATCACGCACCACCAAATTTTAGTGCATGCACCCACACGCCAATATTTTTCCACATATCACAATATTTTCACTGTGCATCATGCATTTTTAGTGCGCACACTGGCACACATTCATTTTTATGTGCATCAATTGCTCATGAATTCCGTTGCAGAAATTTGGGCTTTTGCCAAACTTTTTCCCAATTTTCACCATAGACATTCTGCAACTATGAAATTTGTACAATTTCACCCTGATAACAACAATTAAACCTCTTCAACAACAAGTCGTTGTTGGTTGACATTTCTGGAATGAATTTTTCCTAAACTCAATTAATGAATTGAGAATTTTAATTAACTGATATCACTCCATCTGTCATGGCTTATCTATAACATCAAATTCGACCAATTCCAGGTCTGAATTTGCTAGAATAGATATTAAATTAAGAATATCTCACTAATTGGCCAAATTTCTCAAATTTCCCATGAATTTAACAACAAAAATTGAGGCTTCTTCCCAATTCCCAGCAATTGATTCTAATTTTTACCATGGACGCTCTATAACTTGAAATTTGGCCACTTCGAAATCAATACTCTATGAAATTCCTCTTCAAATCAACTTTCTCGGCCCATCCAAGCTCAATGTTGAAAACTGGAGCTCTAATACCATATTGTAACATTCTTGACCACCCAGGTCGGGCCATGCTACTCCAGAAAAACACTCTGATACTATATTGTAACATCCCCGACCACCTAGGCCAGGCCATGCTACTCCAAAAAAACTATCTGATACCATATTGTAACATCCCCAACATCCAACTAGGCTATGCCACGTAAAAAAAATTGAATTGTTTTCAAATTAAAACATTTACACACAGAAACTCTTGTGGCACTTTATATATAAAACTCAAAAATATAAATACATTTTGTAAATGCACAGATTCATACGAAAATAACAATAAACATAGACAAGAAATACCCATAAACATAAACACAGGTATAAACCACACACATGAAAAACCCATAAAAATAAACTCATAAACAATAATGCAGCATATAAATTAACACAAAATTGACACTTATCTTGGTAAGAATGTCAACAACTACATGTAGACATTCCATGAACCTCCCAAGCTTAGACCAGACTGCTCATCACTCTCAGTAGTGGGTCACCCCCAAGATGGGACTAAAACCCACCCGGTTAAAGGGATTTGTAACCAGGCTGACATATCTCAGACAAAAGGAAAGACTATGTCAGAGGTGTCAACTCAAACTAATAGCGTACAGTCCTTCATTCCCCACATGCCTGTCCCACCCCAAGAAGTCTTCCCCTTCTCTTCCTGACAGTCCCTTGGTTGCCCCACTTCCCTTCTAGGGCTTCAACAACAAGTCGGATAGGAAGTCTCAAAGCCCTGTAGTTGTATTTTATCACCTTCAAGAATCAATTCCCAACAATTCTCTCACCTAGAGAGAAAATTCTCACGGGTCTGAAAACCCGCCTCTTCAGTATCCCACAGGCCTAACAACCCACTTCTTCAGTCCAACTCCCAACATAACCAGGTACAGATACAAGTATGGGTATGGATACATGTACAGGGAGGTACGAAGGACATCTCAATGAGTGAATAAATGATGATGGAACGAATGGGAAAATGAACTAAGTCCAAACTATATGTATGCATGTTCCCAACTTGACACTTGTCATGTTGGGAGCTACTTTGGACCACTTGTCCCCATCCTTAGAACTTAGGATAAAATAATTATCCATACTTTATAATTTAAGGAATATTAATATAATATTCCTTTTTGGACTTAAGCTCCCTATCTTATCCCTTTTCCTTAACTTTTATCCCCCCCTTTCCCTAACTAGTGGAGGTTAGTCCCCCATAATTTTTTATCGTGGTCAGTCTACATGCAGTGATGTATTTTATATTAATGATAAGACATATACAAAATATTCTCACTAGCCTTTAGCATCTAGGCTCTCCAGCCTAATTCAAAACGTAAGCCTCATAGCTTATAATAACTGGCTCACCAGCCTATAAAACACAACATATACACAAAGGCTCCCTGGCCTTAAAATCACGCGCACTTAAGTTTGTTGTGTGCGGTATCCTGGAATGTGCACACTTCATAATTTTAGTGCGCAGTGCATGTGCACACTATGTAAATGTGTTGAACCTGCACATAATAGATCTAGCTAAACAATAATACACACATTTGCAGAGAGAATAGAAGAAAGAAGAAGAAGGAGAGAAAGAATGAAATAATTCTCATTAATCGTTGTGAATAATGAATAGTTTACACATGATATACTATGTATATCTCAATGAGTGTGCACTGGAGGTGAAACAATGTACCATATTGGTGGTCTAGAGTGATCTGGACACACACCAACAGTTACGGGAGAGAATTCCCACCTATTCTAGTCTCTCGAGCAGTTACGAGTGTGAACTGCCACCTAGTTGAGTTAACTAGTCAACTAGTCTTCAGTTAACTGACTAAACAGAGAGTAGTGAGGAGTTAACTTAGGGAATCAAGGATAATGCACCACTCTGGTGATGATACCAAGGCAAGGTCTAATTAGCATGGTGATGATCCCAATGTTGCATGGTGACAAAACCAATGTAGCATCTAAACTCAACTCAACTAGTCAAACTGAAGTGTCAACTGAAAGAGAATATTCTCCCCTAAAATATAGGAGACTGGATAATGACTAATTATGACTAATAAACAAGGAAAAACCTTAGGAGAAATAAATCCTATGTGTGTGTGAAGTAACTTCAACACCCCCCTTGAACATCACTATGGTAAAAATAAAGAATGGGTCCCAGCAACAAGGCCATGTTAGGTACCCAAATACAAAAGATACACTAAAATTAAAGTGGTTAAAGAGGGAAAACCTCATGGGAAAAATCCCCCCTCAAGGTACAATGTATGTAAAAAGAAGAACTACAGTTGCTAGGAAACTGTGTCCTTCACTCCAAGACGACTTCACAGAGAATGGAACTTCTTCTCAGTGAAGGTCTTGGTGAAGATGTTTGTCGTCTGTTCTACTGAAGGAAATAACTGTAGGTCGATGATCCCCTTGTGTACTAAGTCCCAGATGTAATGCATGTGGATCTCGATGTGCTTCGTCTGCTGCCTCTGAACTGGATATCTACAGAACTTTAGAGTGTTTTGGTTGTCACACCACATGATGATGAGCCGATGAAACTGAATGCCCAACTCAGTGAGAAAATGTTGTAGCCACATAGATTGAATGGTTATGTTAACTACCCCTCTCTACTCTAACTCAACTGAAGACAGAGCAATGGCATCTTGCTTCTTGCCCGACCAATAGATAGGCCCAGAACCAAGACTGAGTGAGTAACCAGATGTGGACTTGCGATCAATGTTATCGTCGACCCTATCAGAATCAATAAACCTGATGAGATCTAATGTAGAGTTTGTTGCATAATGAATCCCAAAGGTGATGGTTCCCTGTACGTATCGAAGTATACGATTTTCATATTTCCAATGTATCTCATGTGACTCCTGCATGAACCTAGAAACTGCACCAACTACATATGACAGGTCTGGTCTGGAGTGTGTGAGATACAACAAGCTCCCCACTATTTGTTTGTACAATGTGCTATCAACCAGTGGAGTCTCCTCGCCATCCTCAAGTTTGAATCCTGATAGGAAAGGAGTTGGAGCAGACTTGCAGTCCGTCATGTGAAATATCTCAAGGAGATCTCGTCCATACTTAGCCTGAGACAGTTTCATGCTTGATGCATCCCGACTGATCTCGAGTCCAAGGAAGAAGTGTAGTAGACCCATTTCCATCATCAAAAACCTGTCATGTAAAATCCTCTTGATTGCAACAATCACTGAAGTTGAGCACCCGGTGATCAACAAATCATCAACGTACAGAACTAAAAGTAGAAGCGAATCAACCATCCTGAGCATGTAGGCATTTTTGTCTGATTTACAATGTACAAAGTTCTGTGACAACAGGTAGGAGTCCATATTGGTATACCATGCCCTCAGAGCCTTCTTAAGGCCATAAAGAGACTTCTTCAGTCGACAGACCAAACATGAGTCTTGCATAAATCCCTTAGGTTGCTCCATGTAGATCTCCTCAGAGAGATCACCGTGAATAAATTCATTCTTCACGTCCATCTGATTGAATTCCCATCCATTGGTTGTTGCAATGGCAAGTGCCAATCGTAAGGAATTTATCTTTGCTGCTGGAGCAAGGTCTCATCATAGCCAATACCATGAACCTGCTGAAAGCCTTTGGCAACAAGCCTAGATTTGTATCTGTTGATCTGTCCATATGCTACGGTCTTGGTCCTATAGAACCATATGCATCTGACAAGTTTCCTCCCAGAAGGAAGGGGAACCAGATCCCAAGTCTGGTTCTCGAGGAGGGAGTTGTACTCCTCCTACAAGGCGGATTCCCAAAAGGGATTTCTAGCAGCCTCGCCATAAGACTATAGATCTGAAGACTAAACCAAGAAAATATGCCTAGAGGGAAATGGTTCAGTGGCACTGAGTGAAATAGGAGGCTCCTCGAAATAAAATCGAGTCCTTCTAGTATCGTTTGGATCACCAACAAGATCCCCTACATCCTGAAGAGTAGTTTGTGCCCACTTGGGCCTCTACTCTGGCTCTGCAACTACATCTGGATGCTCTCACTCTACATCCAATTGTACTGACTCTGAATATGAATCATCTGATTCCTATGAATTAGAGCTCTCGCTTGAAGAATATTTGACATGTGCATGCTCATCATCTCGGACATGTGGAAGAGTGAAGGTGTCTTCATGTAGCTACTGAGGTACATGCGAGACACTTTCCTCAAATTGGACACTACGCTCAATGATGAGATGGTACAAGGAAAGATCAATAAGTCAATATCCCTTCACACTGTCGAGGTATCCAACAAAAATGCTCAGTGATCTATGGATCAAGTGACTTCCTCTTTTCAGAGGGAAATCAGGCCCATGCAAGTGAACCAAAAATGTGAAACTTGGTCACTTCCGTTTTGAGGCCGCTCCAAGCCTCGTAGGGGATATTATCCTTGACATATCTACGAGAAGATATGTTTTGGATGTATGTTGAACAATTAAGTGCTTTGTCCCATAGTCTCTGTGTTAGTGACTTTGCATGCAGCATGTGTCGTGTTGCTTATATGTTTAGTATAATGCACTCATTAATTATCAATCCAGGATTCGTAATCAACAGAGTTACAAGACACCAGTAAGAAAGGTAATTTCTAATGTTGCGAGTATAGAACTAAGCTAGATTATGTATGCTAGAAACAAATCAAAATAGCAAACTGCAATGCACTTTGGTTGTCTTTCACGGAGAGGCTATCTACTCCATTATGGAACATGCAAGTATGATATGGAGTTGGTTTGAAAGATCAAATCTTCTATCTGACCCAGAAAACTAACTATGCAATCCACACTTATGAAAGGGAAATCACACATCAATCATCAAGACATAGCATGGGTAGTTCAATAGTCAATATACTGAGTATGTTGTGGTTCACAATATGTTGTTGTGAACTTCACCAGTTCTCCTTCAAATATGTCTGACTATTGCTGCCAACATTCATGTCTATAGAACAAAATCAAATTCATAAAAACATATCATATGCAAAAACAGGGCGAGTAAAGATCTCTAAGCAATCATATAATGGAAATCCTAGTCTAAGTTGTACTTCTATCATCTAACAGAGTTAAAGCTTCAACTAATTTAACATTTACACTATTGAAAACAAATGCTAATGCTAATCTACGAAGATGTTGACCTTTGTTGGGTGGTGGGCCCTTTCCACTTCAACAGGCCAGCTACTAGATTCTACAGTAAGCTTGTTTTCAACCCACACATTACTCTCACTCAAATCTCAAAACATAAAATCAAACTTTTGTTAACAACTCAACTCATATTCAATCATTGACAATCAAGACATGGAGATAAATGGCATTCTTCTATTAGTCTTCACTCAGAATATGTTCTGCAATATCACACATTGCTTCACATGTTGGTAATATGCTAACTCTCTCTCTCTACCTACACTCTACCATCCTTGCCATAGCTATTTAACAATCTTAGTCGTGAAACACAAGGAGGTGAAATGATTTGCAAATCAGTCAAATGTTTAAATTTAATTATTCGGTTACATATTTTAGCTTCATCCTCATGACACGAAGTGCATGAGGATGAGGCAATCAACAAACTATTCTAACATAGCCTTGCTAAAGAAAATAAACATCCACCAATTGTCTTGAGTGATCTGGAGCTAAACTTGGTACATTCGGCTCTCTATATTGGTACCAGATCATGACAGGTAGATGGTACTGGATCACAACAGTGCGCAATTGGTGGTA
Source organism: Picea mariana (assembly GCA_032191745.1). Classification (NCBI taxonomy): domain Eukaryota; kingdom Viridiplantae; phylum Streptophyta; class Pinopsida; order Pinales; family Pinaceae; genus Picea; species Picea mariana. The sequence goes on along the minus strand of JASDQU010103160.1, from coordinate 100,679 downwards.
CCGTATCACGACAGTCCACGGTCGTTGGTATCGGATCTCAACAGATGATATTTAGTACCGGATGCATTTGGTACCGGATTCAGACAGTGGCAGTCTTGGTGCACAAGTACCAGATAGCTGAGCTGGTACAGGAAGGATGGATTTATCTAGAGGTCAAAGATTATACATGGCAAATTGAAGCATTAGTACATGAAATATTTAATTCCCTAGCTCAATAAACCACAAAATGCATGAATTAACGATACTTTACCTTATGACCTTATCACTGGATAATGGTAGCGTTCTTGTCATTCACCCAAGCTTAGGTAAGCCAAAAAGGTATAGATGAAGAGTATAATAGGGTAATGGGGATGTGAATTTCGGGTCTCAACATCATGCAAGATGCCATATCCTTTAGATATTTGTTTTTCCACTCAGCAACTTCATTTTGCTCTGAAGTATAGGGAACTGTGTGCTGCAAATGGATCCCTGCCTCATGGAAAATATTATGGATCTCATTATTTACATAATCTCCCCCATTTTCAGTTCGGAGTACTTTGATATTCTTTCCAAACTGTGTCTCAACCAAGGCTTTGAAATCTTTGAGGTGTTGAAAGACCTCGTATTTTTTCCTGAGAAAGTAGGTCCAAGTAAAACGTCAGAAATCATCAAAAGAAATGAGAACAAACCTTGCTTTGTTGATGGATGGATGCAGAAAAGGACCCATAAGGTCACTGTGGATCAGATCTAAAGGTGCAAAAGCTCGCTGAGACTTTCCTTTGTCAAATTTCTCTTGAGGGTGTTTTACGAGAACACATCCCTCACATACTCCCTTGGAGAAATGGATGTTTGGTAGACCATCAACTAATATGTGGTTGCTAAGTTTTTGCATGTATATGAAATTCAAATGTCCAAACCTTTTATGCATATCCTACTACTTTCATCAGCATGAGTAAGCATAAAAGCAGAATCAGGTTCAGTGGATTCAGAAAATGTATACAATCTAGAATGATGATTTACCTCACTAGTTGCAACCGTGGAGTTGGTTTGAATGTCGTATATGTCCAAGGAATTTGGTGTGAAGATGAATTTATTTCCATTCCATGAATTCGTCATATGATACACGAAGAGAAGGTTGACAGAAAGTTTGGGAACGTACAACACATTCTCGAAGCTTCCATTGGTGAGTTCAATCCTTCCTTTGTCGGTGACTTCGATGGAAGAGTTGTCCCCCATCAGAATAGGAGGACCTTTTCATGTATCCAATGAATAATAGACTACTTCTGAGGCAACCATGTGATGTGATGCTCCTGAATATACAATCCAAGCATCGGGAGAGGAGTTGATTGCAATCAAGGCATGGCTAGAATTTCCTTTCCTGGAATTCGAATCTTTTGGATTCTTCTTCTTTGCACCCTTGGGGATGCGATCTCCAAGGTTGTTTTTCTAAAGTATTTGAGATATCAGATCTTTTTTTTTGCATGCATGTGGATTCCGTATGGAATCTTTTGTAACAATATCTGCATTTCTCCTCTTTTCTTCCCTTTTCCCCTTTGGATTCAGAGGCATTGATGAAGGGTTTTGTGTACCCTTCCTTCTTCCGATGTTCATGGGATTTTAGCTTATCTTTATATTTATATTTATGATATTTTTAGCTTCCATCATGCACAGTGAGTGCATGCACCTTTGGGCCTTTGATTTTGCCCATGTTGATGAGCTTGGTTTGCCCTTGTGTCAAGGATTCAATAAAGTCCTCAAGAGAAGCCATCTTCTAGTTGGATCCGAAGGCGAATCTGACAGAATGGAATCTGGATATGAATATAGAGAATTCAAGACCAAGCTTGAAGAGAATGGTGATAACCATTTGTTTCTCCTCCTTCGATTTATCAACCCCGCAAGCTTTGAGTTGCGACAGTAAATCCTTGAATTTTGTAAAGAAATATTGGATATTGTCGAAGCTTTTTGGATCCAATGTGAGCAGATCCACATCCATCATGTGTCCTCTCATCTCCTCCTGTTTTCCAAAGAGCCCTTCCAAGGTGGTCCAGGCTTCATTGGGAGTCTTACAGGAAGATATATGAAAAAGGAGATCGGGAGAAATAAGACTGTAAATTGTTATGAGTGCCTCATCCATGCGATTTAAGTACTTAGACTTTTCTATGGTTGATGGCAGTTATTTATTTGTATTCAAGGTTAACCTGTACAACCCTCTAGTTCGGAGATGTATGGATATTTTCTCCTTCCATGCAAAATAGTTGTAAGGTGTAAGAATGAATTATTTTTGGAATTCCATCTTTTCGTTGTCTTCAATATTTTGTACCTGCAAAAAAATTTGGTGTAGATTTTTCTTCGTAGTCTGTCAGCTCTATTACCATGTTAATGTGTTGAACTTGCACAAAATATATCTAGATAAAAAATAATACACACATTTGCAGAGAGAATAGAAGAAAGAAGAAGAAGGAGAGAAAGAATGAAAGATTCTCATTAACCATTATGAATAATGAATAGTTTACACATGATATACTATGTATATCTTTATGAGTGTAGACTGGAGGTGAACCAATGCTCCATAGTGGTGGTATAGAGTGATCTGGACACACACCATCAGTTATGGGAGTGAACTGCTACCTAGTCTAGTCTCTCAGGCAGTTACGGGAGTGAACTGCCACCTAATTGAGTTAACTAGTCAACTAGTCTTTAGTTAACTAACTGAACATAGAGTAGTGAGGAGTTAACTCAGGGAATCAAGGCTAATGCGCTAATCTTGTGATGATACTAAGGAAAGGTCGAATTAGCATGGTGATGATCCCAATGTTGCATGGTGACAAAACCAATGCAACATCTAAACTCAACTCAACTAGTCAAACTGAAGTGTCAACTGAAAGAGAATATTCTCCAGGTGAAATATTCTCCCCTAAAATATAGGAGACTAGATAATGACTAATTATGACTAATAAATAAGGAAAAACCAAAAGAAAAATAAATCCTAGGTGTGTGTGAAGTAACTCCAACACATTATACCATGGAAGGTGCATACAAAAATGATATCAAAAATCTCACCAGCTTAAGTACATTTGCATTTACATTTACAATTTGGTGTGGCCTAGGGGTATTACAATAGTCGTTGGATTAAGACAATGGAAGGATAGCATAAGGGGGACCTGTCAATCGACAATAAACAGTCAACAATACTTTATGACCTATTCGGTAGGTCAAACTCTGGGAGAGTTGGAAGATAATCGAGAATAACCCAAAGGTCGAAGTTTGGAGGACTTGGTTCCAACCCCCGACCACAGGTTATGATCACATGGGCGATGAATAAGCAGCGTGTAAGAAACTTGGAGATTAAGCGCCATTTTTATCATGTGGTCATAGTGTTGGGTTACATAGATTAAGCACATCAAGAATATGTGCTTAATAGGATAAGCACCAAGGACATAGCTCTCGATCATAACTATTGATCATGTGGATTTGTGACCAAATCTCTGCTGTTGAAGTGGATGTGTCATTTGGCAAGTTAAGAATGCAGTCGCAACAATAAATCTAAGCAATTTTCCTTCAAAGAAATGCCCATGTCGTCCACCTTACACATTTTCTGGGGAAATCACTTGTGTTTCAACTATTTGGGCATGTTCTACACAAAACCCATGTCATACAATTTTAAAATTCTGTTTCATCACTCGATAATCTTTGTACAAAAATCACTGTCTAATTTGGTGTTCAAAAATTAATTAATAAATAAAAAATTACCATTTGTGTTAATTAAATGAAGAGGTTCAGTGGTTCATTATTAAAAAGACATAATGGTTCAATTTCATACCTATTGGAATACTATATAACCAAAAAGGTATGGTGAAAGAAAAGTGTCTCTTAGGTCTACATCAGATGATCAAAAGAAAGTGCAGAGTCCAAGGAAGAAAGACGAGGATACTTATGAAGTGAGGGTGGAAGGGAGGAGCAAGGAAGGATTAATATCCTTTTCTAATTAAAGTTTAAATAAAGGGAATTGGTGCTTCCTAGGGTTGGAGCCCTAAAACAAGGGAGTTGGTGCTTCCTAGGTTTGGTTCCCTGAAACAAGATGATTGGTGTCTCCTAGATTTGGTGCTCTAAACTCAATCATTTATATAAAAAAATGTAATTTATATTTTAAGTTTATATTTATTGATGTTATTTACTAAAGTTCTTACTGATCAATAAAGTTAATAAATAATTATTTAATAATTGTTAAAAGATATCAATATTGATTCACCCACCCTATCAGTATTAATCTACATTCGAACAATTGGTATTAGAGCAAGTTCCTTTAGCACAATCTAATAACTGGAAGGTAGATTCTACATAATCTAATGTATCAGTAAGAGGGAATGTCTTCCAACAGAGCACCTATGTTCATAGGGGATGATTATGCATTATGGAGTGTGAGGATGAAAAGCTATCTAATGTCTCTGGGTGTGATATCTGACAATTTGTAGAAGATGGATACACTACACCCACTACTACTCCCACAAACATATCTAGAAAGAAGATTTGCAATAACAATGCAAGAGCAACCAATGACATCTTAGGAGGATTAGAGAACCCTATATTTGTGAAAGTAATGCATTGTAGGTCATCAAAAGAAATACAGGACAAACTAAGGGTCATATATGAAGGAGATAGCAAGGTCAAACATGTCAAACTACAAACCTACAAAATACAATTTGAAAACTTGAAAATGAAAGAATAAGAGAACATAGTAGAATATCTTTAGAGAGTGGATGAAGTGACCAAGTCAATCAGAGCATTAGGAGAAGAAATCAAAGATCAACCCATTGTCCAAAATATCTTGAGATCAATACCTATGAGGTATGATGCCAAGAATTCTACCCTCGAAGATAGACCAAACCTTGATAAGCTCACAATGCATGAACTACATGTGATCCTCACAACATATGAGATGATAAGAGGGCAAGAGAGACCAAGAAAGGAGAAAAAAATTTCAAAACATCAAAATAAAAAAGGAATTAGGAGCAGATGTCTAATAAACATCAATCATACATATCAAATGTAGAAGAGGTCAACTTTATAAAGAATGTCCAGAAAGGATCTAGAAAATATAAAGGAAAGTTACCCTTCAAATGTTTCAACTATGGAATAATCGGACTTGCTAACAAATGTCCCTATCCCAAGCAGGAGGATAGTGATGATGAAGAATCCTACAACCAAAAATACCATAAAATGGATAAAGACCAATAGAAGAGGAAATTTTACAATAAAAAGAGAAACCTCTACTCCAAAGAAGACATCAATTCTTCAAACATGAGTGAAGATGATGGAGAGATTCTATTTATGGGAATGAAAAATAATGATGTTGATAATAATGAAGAAAATTTTGAAGATGAAGGAGAAGTAAACCTTGAAGAATAATTTATCAGTGCACTTGAAGAACTAAGGAAGTATAAAAAGAAGAATAAATCATTAAGAGAACAATTGTCAGATTATAAAGAAGCACAAAAGTAAAGAGAAAGAGAAGTGTCAAAAACCATCAAAGAAACAGGGCAAGTCATCAATGATTTGAAGACTCAACTACGGGAAGACAAAAGAATTTAAGAATTCATTTTAAAACAAGTCATTGATAGGGAACAAGACTGTGAAAAAGATAAAGGCTGAAATTGTCCTACTAAAAAGAGAAATTGAAAAAGAAAAGAAGCAATCAAGATTTGAAAACAGTTCAAAAATATTGAATGATATTCATAACTATTAAAGATCACCAAGCAATAAGACAGGTTTGGGCTATGACCAAAAGAAGTTTAACAAAGGATGAAACTTTACTTATCAGTAAATTAACAAAAATCCAAAAAGTTATGCAACAACTCTTCAAAGCTCCTTCAAAAAAAAAGAAAGCAAGATAAGAAATGATTTAAAACAGCACAAAATTGTTCTCCCCTCAAGAAAGAATGAATACAGATGGAACAGAGTTACAAGAAAAACTCCTCCAAAGAGGCATCAAAATCTCTTCCTTGGATATTACTTCTCTTGCAATAATTTTGGACATAAGGCAATACATTGTAAGGCTTATGGAAGATACAATCTGTTAGCACTAAGAGTCACACTCAGATTGCTATGAGTGCAAGCCCAGTACCCATCAAAGTGGAGAATATGAAGTTTATAATAAATAACAAATGGATGAAGGACTCTGAAAATAATGTCAATCACAGTTTAATTCATAGAATATGCACAAGCAAATAAGGCTTTGAATAACTTTGATCAGAGTTTTCAGAAATAAGATGAACAGTTGGAAGACTTAGTAAGAGAATGTAATATATCCATCATCTACATCAAGTAGTTTGGGTATACATATGAATAAAACCCTCTAAAACAAGAACTTATCATAATCAAAGAAGACAATTATGATATACTTGCACAAGTATCACAACATATCATCGATTGTAATAAAGATACAACTCGGTATAATGAATCTTTCAATGGAATGTAACCAAAATTAGACAAAAATAAGATGATAAGAAAGAGAACCTACTTCCATTATTCAAAGGATCTTAAGTCCAGTACATACAGTAAGAAGTACTCTTCTACTACATAGACAGTATAAATATATGAGTCTCTATCACTCCATTCCAACGCCTCTCTTGATTCCTCTCACCCATTAAACAGAAAATAACATACAAAATATTCTTAGGAGGTTGAAACACATCTCTTCCATTGGATTCTAGGCCTTGGAGATAGGTGGCAACAGTCAAAGAGACAAAAATCCAACAAATTCCTAATTTTCAGGAAGTTGTTGGAAGTCATTAATAAATTTATTTCTAGCTCATTTCATGAGGTATTAATGGATATCATTCTTAGGTGTAGGTGTCCCTTATCATCTAAATGATCTCTAAGAATTCATTAGACCTCTCCTTGACAGGTGGAAACCTCCAAACAAGGTGAATCTCCAACAACTATGTGAAATAAAGAGTTTGCAGCGCCATTTTGCAGTGCATTAGTGTTTTAATTATATCTCTCAAATGCCAAACTGGGTTAGGATGAAATTTGGTCTGAAAGTCAACAAGACTATCATTCTCATCCTTAAAAACATTTCAGAGAAACCCACATCATCGCTTTAGATTTATGATCAAATATTTATAAGCATCTGCTACAGAAAATGAGTTCGCAGCGCCCCTATCAGCCAGTTCGCATCACCAAAGGAAAACTAAGCAACCAAACCCCTTTCTTGACCTTCAAATAGGACACAAAATATAATACAGTAGCTGATGGCCCTAAATTTGATGTTGATATCTTTAAATTTGCACAAGCGTGTCTGCATGTAGCCTAACCTCCAACCCTCCTCTTCAGTAGTTCGCAGCGCCAAATTCAAACATGAAATGCACACTCCGAGGAAAATATTAGGAAATCTATGACATAATCCATGGAAAGTTGGTTAAATATGGTACTAAAAGAAATGAAATCTCTTTTGTCATGATATTTTAATACAATGATGTAAAATGATGACAAATAAAAGTACTTAGAGTACGTTGTGAACTTCTCCTAGTGAGTTGGAAACACATACACCCAACTTTGACTTGACACTTTAAATGGATAGATGGTGACAAGGAGAATCAATTCTCTGTATTAACATCTGTCTCCACAAGGGATGGCATGCTCCCTGTGAGATTCCAAGAACATGCAGTTCTAGTCCCTTATCCATTGGGCTATGGAGTCATCTAGTATCAAACTTGTGCAACCAATCCTTTGAAATACTTCAAAATCTATCACTTATTCAACCAAATTGAAATACATGTTGCAAACAAACCTCATATTGCAAATCTGATCACATTGTGTAAACTGAAGAAAAGAAAATGCTTTGGAAGCGAGATTATTACCTACACTACCATACTCTAACCAATTGAACTCTGCTTAATCAAGTGTAATGAAACTTCCTATGAATCCATAAAAGCATCTAATTGATAAATATAATCTTTTGCAGGTAACTATTTAAGAAAACCTACAAAAGATGCAACAAATGAAGCATACAGTCTATGAGAAATTGATACTTACAACTGCAACTTGCTTGCATGGAAAAATATCTAATCCAGAAAATTTCTAAACAAATAGACTCCATGTATATGGCTATAGGATCATGAATCACATGAGAGAATTCTGGCTACATTAGAAGACTAGGTTGCTCCTTCATAATATTTTCTCTCCTGACAAGACTATAACTCACTTGACCTCATTGAAACATCCAATAGATATGACATGCTTCAAAGCAATCATGGACAACAAAAGATTTTTCTGGCTATTGATTATGTCCTTCGGAAAGAAACTTATTTGCAGTGTTTTCTTGCAATTGTTGATCAACATTCTCAAAATAAAAAGGAAATGTAGACTGACCATATGATTTCTCAACCTCCTTTTTACTTTCCTCAGAAAAGTATGCTCTAAAATTGTCATATACAAAGTCAATATTGGGAGAATTAATACATGTTGATACATAAATCTGCTCCTTTTTATTTGCTTGTTGACTTTCTTCCTTTTGGCCATTTATTGATGAAAAAGAGGACAAACGCACCTTTTCCTGTAGCTCCTTCCTATCTTCTTGACCAAAAATTAAAAGCATATAATCAAGGTGGTTATCATGAGCCAAGAATGTTAACTTATTTTCTAAGTCAACAGTAAGATGATGAGGGGCAACAACTTTCTCTGAAACAAAAATGTCACCACCTTCTGCAAAATCTTCCTCATGATATTCATCATAAAAAAAATTAGCACTTTTCTCATAATTAGGAAAAGGATCAGCTGCATATGTAAATTCATCTTGCTAGTATGAGTTATAACCTTGTATATTTTCGTCTTTAACAATGGAAAAATCTGATTTAATAATTTCAGGATCAGAAAATGATTTAAGATATGAAAATGATGCACAAGCATGCTGAAAAAATTGCAAGCTCGGATAAACTTCTTGTTGCCCATCTACTTCCTCAGTTTCTTCCTCATCCAAAACATTTACCAAGGTCTAGCAAGAGAGTTGTTCACATGCTCGAAGATTACTCTCCACTTCCTCTGCATCAACAAACATCTGTTTCAAGGATGGTGACTTTCTTTCTTTGAGGTATAGGAATAGATTGGGATGTTGTGCCATTGTGTACTGTACCATGGCAGCAACCTCAGTAGGCTGAATTTCAATAGGAATGTTGTGATAAATACTATCAAACCTCCTATTGAAGGTAGTCAAATCTTCATCTTCTTTTCTTTTCTGAGTACAAAAATCAACTAAGTGTTGATCAAAGGACTTGTTCATTCCCCGATATCTTAAAAATGAATCATATAACTCAATCCATGAAATAATGGAACCATCTTCCAGACCTTTAAACCACAAAGCAACATCCCCAACCAACGATTTGGAAAATAACCTCACGGTGACATCTTCATATACTATTTCAAAATTATCAACAAAGTTCTTAAAGGCTCCCAAATGCTTCTCAGCAGTGATATGATCTTCTCCAGTAAACTGAGGAAGATACTCAAAAACATTGGGAGGGTAAGGATTAAGGTGAGATGGCATCCTTAAAGGTTTGAACATTTTTTATCTTTTTGTGGACTGAACATAAGTAAGTTGAAAGTGGGGTTCAATGGATTGATTGCAAATTCCAGCAGTGGTGGTAGAAGATGGTACTATGATCAGAGAAGGTGGTGAATCAATTAAATCGTTCACATGGTTACATGGATGATCGTGTTCAGGAAGGATTTGAATACAAAAATTGTTCTCATATGTTTCGGATGAAGGACTAGGGTCAACATCAACTATGTAAGAAGAATGCAGATCTTCTTCTTACAAAGTGGGATATACAGTAGTAGGTTTATGGTCATCAAAATAAACAAAGCAAAGGATGATTATCCTGATATATGAATGGAAGGACAAGAAAGAAATAATAAAAAATAATATGAGCTCTTGAAGGAAACTAATATCTTGATACCTGGACTTCATGTGTCTTCCCTCAATTTTCTGTTTGAGCTCATTCCTCGGTGGAGTCTTGTAACTTGATTTGAATCACCAACAATTTCTTCAAATGTCTGGAGTCTCTATGGTGAAAATATTACAGTATTGTCTATCACCAATCCTTTTTCACCATCAAGAACTGGTAGTAAGCTGTGTCGTACAACCCAGGGAAGATATTCAACTTCATCCCTGACAACGACGCCAAGAATGTTAGCACTGAGAGTCACACTCATGCTGCTATGAGTGCAAATTTAGTACCCATCAAAGTGGATAAGATAAAGTTTATAATAAATAACAAATGGATGAAGGACTCTAAAAATAATGTCAATCATAGTTTACTTCATAGAATATGCACAAACAAATAAGGCTTTGAATAAATTTGATCGAAGTTTTAGGAAATAAGATGAACAGATGGAAGACTTAATAAGAGAATGTAATATATCCATCATCTACATCAATTAGTTTGGCGAGACATATGAAGAAAACCCTCTAAAACAAGAACTTCTCATAATCAAAGAGGAAAATTTATGATATACTTGCACAAGTATCACAATAGACCATCTATTGTAATAAATATACAACTCAGTATAATGAATCTTTCAATCGAATGTAACCAAATTTACATAGAAATAAGATGATAAGAAAAAGAACTGACTTCCATTATTCAAAGGATCTTAAGTCTAGTACATACAGTAAGAAGTACTCTTCTGCTACATAGAGAGTATAAAGATACGAGTCTCTATCACTCCATTCCAACCCCTCTCTTGATTTATCTCACCCATTAAATAGAAAATAACATACAAAATATGATTAGAAGGTTGAAACTCATCTCTTCCATTGGATTCTAGACCTTGGAGATAGGTGGCAACAGTCAAAGAGACAAAAGTCCAACAAACTACTAATTTTCAAGAAGTTGTTAGAAGTCATTAATAAAAAAAATTCCAGCGAACTGCACGAGGTCTTAATGGAGATAATTCTTAGGTGTATGTGTCCCTTATCATCTAATTGATCTCTGAGAGTTCATTTGAACCCTCCTTGACAGGTAGAAACCTCCAAACAAGAAAAATATCCAACAACTATGTGAAATAGAGAGTTTGCAGCGCCATTTTGTAGCGCACTGGTGTTTTAATTATATCTATCGAATACCAAACTGGGTGAGGATGAGATTTGGTCAACAAGTCAAAAAGGTTGCCATTCTCCTCCATAAAACATTTTAGAGAAACCCACATCTTCTTTTTATAGTTATGATCAAATCTTTAGAAGCATCTGCTACAGGAAATGAGTTCGCAGAGCCCCTGTCAGCCAATTTGCAGAACCTGTGCTAGTTCGCAGTGCCAAAGGAAGAAAAAGTAGCCAAACCCCTTTCTTGACCTTCAAATAAGACACAAAATCTCATAGAGTACCTGACGACCCTGATTTTGATGCTAGTATCTTTAAATTTGCACAAGGGTGTCTGCAAGTAGACTAACCTCCAACCCTCCTCTTCAGCAATTCGCAGTGGCAAATTCAAACATGAAATGCACACTTCGAGGAAAATGTTAGGAAATCTATGACATAATCCCTAGAAATTTGGTTAAATATGGTGCTAAAAACAATGAAATCTCCTTTTTCATGATATTTTAATACAATGATGTCAAATGATGACAACTAAAAGTACTTAGATTACGCTACGAACTTCTCCTAGTGTGTTGGCAACACATACACCCAACTTTGAATTGACACTTTAAACAGATAGATGGTGACAAGGAGAATCAATTATATGTGTTAACACAATCTTAGAAATGTCCAAAGGTATAAGAACAATACAAAGAAAAGAAACTATAACTCTTTCTCTCCTTTACAAAACTTCAATTTTGAATGCCAAAGATGCAACAATTATGATCATATAACCAATAAATGCAGGTTGTCCACAAATACAAATATCCTCAATTATAAGGATGTGAAAGTATGGCAAAGAAAATATGAAGTATAAAACAAGGAATATGAAGAAAATATTGCACCCAAAATTGACAAAGTTGAGAATAGAAGAATGATGGGTGAATTTTATAATAAGGAATGTGAAATTTAGACTTTTTCATATAAAGTGGATCAAGATCGAGAAAGGATAATTCCTAAAATAGAAAATGACATAAATGTAGTTCTTGATGATTTCGTGCAAATCAATATTTCATTAGCCAATGAAAAGAAAATGCAAAAAGAAGATTCTATGGAAAATAATGAAGAATTTTTTGTTACACAAAACAATGATGATGATGAAGAATCTTCAATAGCATACCAACCAGAAGAATTAAGCGATGATGATCTTGGAAGTATTCCAATTCTATTTTGATAATATACTTAATTCCCCCTCAACAGAAAATACAAACAAGAAGAACGGAAGGAGTATTCAAGGAAGACTTAATGTTGTTCCTGGTAATGACCTCATGAGTATTGAAGAATAGAGGAATGTTACTCTCAGTGGCTCCAAGATGAGGGAAATCATAAATGTGGCAAAGAAAATCAAAATTCCATCATTATTTGTATATGTAAAACATGAAGCCAACAAGACAAAGGAAATTGGAAAGTAATGTGCAGTATGTTTTAGAGTACACAACATTATAAAGTGTTACAAATGCTACTAAAGTGTGGTATGATCCAAACACAATGAGGTATTCCAAAAAGAATGAGAAGCTTATGAAGAAGAATCTTACAACCAACAACAAAAGGTTATTGAGCAAAGATAATGGCTTGAGGAGTTACAAGACAACAACATTAATATCGGATCTACTTCTATTTGAGAATAAATATGAGCATGAGAAAGATTTGAATGTGAAGAAGTTAGTTATTATTGTATGGGCATTGAACCATATCACTATTTGAGACAACAAAAATGAAGTGGCTCTTGGGTTATAAATGAGTGAATAGTTGACTACTATCATGGAAAATTAGGAGTAATCTGGAAACAAATGAAGGTAATTCTTGAGAATCATTTGTATAATCTTGGCACACTCTTAAAGAAAGCTAAGGTAAAACATAATTAAAGGATATCTAATGCATCATTGAAAGAAACCTTGATATAAGATATTATGTATTAAGACTTATGGCATACTAAAACATGTCTCGAGTATTTGAGGCAACAATATAGTAGCACATGAAAATTTAATCTTGTTTCTAAGGTACATAAGTTAAATTTCATTTCTACAGAGTCAAAGGATTGTGGGGGAGTCACACAGTTTTAAGTGAAGATGAATTTTTTGAGGAAAAAGTTATTACATTAGTTTATGATAAGGAGAGACATGTCCTTATATTTTTTAATTTACACAAGCTTCATCAGAAAGGGATCACATGGACAGGGGGAGAATCACCTCAAGGGGAGCTTCACCCCAGGGGGAGAAAAGAAACATCCTTTTTTATCATTATTTTCAAAGGGGGAGAATGATCAGTAAAATCTAGTTAAGATTAAAAAAGAGTTTTACTTTGTTTCCATCAATGCCAATGGGGGAGAATGTTGTACATGGTGGTATGGTGTTTTCATTGATTTTAAATAAGTCCAATATGATCAATGTTGAACATGGTATTATGGCATTGGCATTGATGTCAAGAAGATCAATATGGTATTTTAATTAAGAAAGAATATGTCTTTGATATCCTAAATCTCAGGAGAGATAGCGTATTAGGTTGCACAGAATTAGAGAGCACAATGTTAAGACATTTGGAAAGGTCGAAGGAAATCTCGGGAAAAGGAGTTCCTTAAGGAAGTGTTATTGGAATCAAATTCCCAATAGATAAACTATAGAAACACCTGCATAACTGTGAGGAAACTATGTTACAGTCGGGAGATATGACAACTATCGATCGCTGACCGAAGGCATAGATCAATGATCATGGTTTAGTTGGAATCCAAGTGTAAATCCAAAGGAGCCTCAGAGGAATTGAACCTATGAAGGACATTGATCCTAGGTAAATAAAGCTTCGGGAGAAGGCAGATAAACGAGAGCCATCAGATCTAGTTGAGAAATTTCAGGTATAACCAGATCCGTTAGATCAAACCATTAAAACCTCATCCATTCGACTAGGTTGATGAGTTCTGTGGTCATTCGACGTTGACCATTCCAGGGATAAATGAGTTTAAACTGGTTGGAATCCCCAAAGGATGAAACCAAAAATTAACATAGGTCATCGATCAAAGTCTAGGAGAACCTTATAAAGGTTCGGGACTACGGAACTTCACCACTTAAATGACTATTGGAGACAAGGCAGAGGCATGAAATCATGAAGTTGTGAAAGCCACGAAATCCCGCTAACCTTCGGATCAAGGAAGAACTTCGAGTGAATTCTCGACCGTCCGATCGAGTATAGTGGAAGGATAAGGTAAACCATAAATTCCCGTAGTCCCAGAGTGTTGAAGCCTCAAAATCCCACCAACCGTTAGATCAAGGAGGAACTTCAGGTGAATTATCGACTGTTCAATTGAGTATCGTGTAAGGACAATGTAATCCATAAATTTTTAAAGTCACAGAGTTTCAAGGCCTCAAAATCCCACCAACCGTTAGATCCAGGGAAGAATTCGGGAGTAATGCAAGTCGTTAGATCAAGCAGTGGAAGGATGGCGTAATCGCCTTGGAGGTATAACTCCATGGGATTTGAATGAATTTAGAGTTGTAATATCTCGAAGTCCTCGATTCCCTGAGTACCAAAATAAATAAATATTTTCCATGTAAACACTTGATTAATTAATAGTCGTTGGATTAAGCTAATGAAAGGATAGTGTAAGGGGGAGTTGTCAACCGACAGTAAGCAATCAACATTAATTTATGACCACTTCGGTAGGTCAAACTCCAGGAGAGTTGGAATATTGTAAACGGATAATATCCCAAAGGCCGAAGTCTAGAGGACTTGGCTCCAACCCCCGGTCACAGGTTATGATCACATCGGCCATGAAGAGCCAGCGTGTAAGAAACTTGGAGATTAAGCACCATTTTTAAATTTTGGTCATAGCATTGGGTTAAATGGATTAAGAACATGAACAATAGGTGCTTAATGGGATAAGCATCAAGGAAATAGCTCTCGGTCATAGCTATCGATCATGTGGATCTGTGACCAAATATTTGATGTTGAAGTGGATGCTTCATTTGGCAAGTTTAGAAGGGGGTTGAAACAATAAGTTTGAGCAATTTTCCTTCAAATAAATTCCCATAGCTTCCACCTTGCACATTTTCTGGGGAAATTGTTAATGTGTTAGCTAATTGGGCATGTTATGTACAAAACCCATGTTGTAGAATTTTAAAATTCATTTTCATCACTCGAGAATCTTCATACAAAAATAATTTTCTAATTTGGTGTTCGAAAATCAATTAATAAACAGAAAAACTACCATTTGTGTTAATTAAATGAAGAGGTGCAGTGGTTCATTATTAAAAAGACTCAATGGTTCAATTTCATACCTTTTGGAATACTATATAACCAGAAAGGTATGGTGAAAGAAAAGTGTCTTTGAGGTCTACATCATAAGATCAAAAGCAAGTGAAGAGTCCAAGGAAGAAATATGAAGATACTTATGAAGTGAAGGTGGAAAGGAGGAGCAAGGAAGGATTAATATCCTTTTCTAATTAAAGTTTAAAGAAATGGAGTTGGTGCTTCCTAGGGTTGGTTCCCTAAAACAAGGGAGTTGGTGTTTCCTAGGGTTGGAGCCCTAAAACAAGGGAGTTGTTGCTTCCTAGGGTTGGATCCCTGAAAAAAGGGAGTTGGTGCTTCCTAGGGTTGGTTCCCTAAAACAAGGGGATTGGTGTCTCCTAGAGTTGGTGCTCTAAAATCAGTCATTTATATAAAAAATTGTAATTTGTTTTTTGAGTTTATATGTATTGATGTTATTTACTGAAGTTCTTATTGATCAATAAAGTTAATAAATAATTATTTAATAATTGTTAAAATATATCAATATTGATTCACCGCCCCCCTCTCAGTATTAAACTACATTTCAACAAGGAGGAAGAAGAGAGGAAACCACACTAGTGCATTTCCTTCCCATATGCCCCCATCCCTTACTTGCACTCCAAAATAGTTGGGGCCTCATAGTAGCTACAATGAAAGGACCAAACACCACTGCATATACCATCATCGAGTTCCCCTTCCTCTCGACCCCCTTTTCAACTCTTTTTTAATACCCCAAATCTCGGTCCTTGGAGGTGAAAAGGAAGGTTTTTCCCCATCCCCCCATCCTAATTCCTATTTTGAACTTGGCATATGGGAGTTATAGAGTCAATGATAAAAAAAAATTAGAACCACCACAACCCAACACTCAAAGAATTCGACCAGTAAACATGTCGAAAGGAAAACAACATTGACAAAGGGAAAATTCATTTCCTCATCGATACAATTTGTATCAACAGGAAATTCATTTTCGCACCAATATCCTGGAAACCTATTATAGCTTCATAGGTATGCAACCAATGTTTCTCATATCTTAAGATACTTCTTATTCGAAGTTAATAAGTGTTAAACCTTTATTTTCCATCCTCATTTTCTCAATGTCACTTGAACTAATAAAAAAAAATTGTTGTGTGGCATTATCATGTTTTGTGTTTTATGTCTAACTATGTCTCCCCCCAAAAGAGGATCATGAAATCTGGAGAAGGATCCTATTGAAGATGTTCCTACACCCAGGAATGAGAAACCATAATAAATTAACATTTCATGGGAAATATATGATGACACCAACTGCCTCATTGATAGGGAAATTACATTTAAAGGATGAGAGATATATTAGATGTTCAACAACTAGACATTTCCTCAACTTCCATAGCAAGATCACGATCTTGAGGTGTTAAAATCCATCAAGTAATATAATTTGTAGAAGGTGGAATCCCATGTAATAGCATTCCCCTATGAAAAAGTGATCTCGTGGATAGTGATATATGTAGATTTGGAAAGAAGGCACATAATCCGCACAAAGGGATGACTAGTGGGTTCTTTCCAACCTTCAACTATCACATCCTTCCATCATCCAAAAGTGGGGGAAAATATCATGGATGATGAGTTGGTGAATAAATTCCCTCACAATCAAGGAGACCTCTTAAAGGACCGGTACAAGCCTGGTTAACACTTCAAAACCATAACTTTGAATGAGTACCATACCATTTCCCTCTGGTTGCCATACCAATATGTTGTGGCCATGGTGTGTAGGCTATATGGGGAACTGTATTCTTATAATTTCAAAATAACTCGGGTCCCTTTGATTCATTATATCACCTTATCAGGGGCTTCATTCAACTAGGAAGACATTTTGTCCTCGATGAAGAAAGAAGAAATCACTATTGTCCAACACATGGCTCCCAAAAATTTCCCCATCTTCCACATGTCTTCTTATCTTCTAGACATTATGTGTGTAATTGATTCATACCCAGTGATGGGGTGGGAATGGCACCCGAGTGATCCTCCCATTCAAATCTACTACAAACTGTTGTGAGATCACAAGTACAAATACGAGTACTAGAAATTATGCGAAGAGTTTCTAATTACCCTATACAAACTCCTTTTTTGCACGTCGATGCCCTGTATGAATGACAAGGCTCTGGAATTCATGGGATGAGTAGGTGATTGGTACCTGCTCGAATACGAAAAATACATCATGGTTTATAGGACCATGAAATCCCCTCACATACTTCCTAAATTTGTCCCAGACGGGATGTTCTTGTAGGAAATCACCTACTAGACAATGATTCACGGAGTAGGTGCATTTATGTTTAGAGATAAGAAGGAAATATAGCCACCTTTGTAGCTCTGGGTAGGCTCATATTCCTTCAAAAATAATCTTAGGTAGAAGTTAACACCTTATCTTCTTTCCACTTTGGGGATGAAATATTTCGTAGAAGTGATCCTTCAAGAGTCATTAGTTAGCACTACTACAACTACAAATACAGGTAGACTTCCAAGTCAGAAACCTAGGAAAAAGAAGAAATATATTGCAAAGCCAGAACTTAGGACTAAGTAAGCTTCAAGAGAAGGAACATCTCCCAACACAAAGGCAGAGTAGAAGATGAAAATCAAGTTAGAGAAGCAAAAGAGAAAAGGAAAGAAGAAGAAATCTAGTTGAAATATGAGCAAGAGAAAAATAAGAAAGAGGAAGAGGCATCCAAAATAGAAACTAAACAAAAAAGAAAGGAAGAAAAACAAGAGTAGAAGAAAAGAGAAGAAGAGCAGAGAAATACAAAAGAAGTAGAATTTGCTAAGTCAAGAGTCGAAGAACAAAAGAAGAGGAAACACAAGATGAAGTAGAAGTGAAAGAGAGAAATGAAGTAGTAGTAGCAACTGAAGTAGAGCAGGAGGCAACAACAGAGGGAAAAAAACAATGAAAGAAATAGGGAGAAGAAATAGGCCCTAAAATCGACCCCACAAATATGGACATTTAAGGGTCATCAACATAAATCCCTCTCATTGGAGGACAATTCCCACTAGTCAATTTAGGATTGGGAGCCTATACATTGTCAAAATATTAGAAGGTGGCCAATCTAAATTCCTTCAGATTGGATAAGGACATGGGTAAAATCATTTTGCAAATGATCAGGAAATTGCCAATGTCTAGGGAAACCCCTTTGTCAGTCACGATTGAAGTGGAGGTGATAAAAAATATCGGCGATGATCCTCTATCTATTTCTTCAGCAAGTGTTTCCTTCACACAATCACGAGACAAAAACCTGAGAAAGTTAGTGTGTGAGATAGAAGAGAAAAATGAAAGAATAAGGTCACTAGAGTAAGAAGTAGAATATTACAAGAGAGACCACAACAACAATAAAGAGTTCCTGGCATGTGCAGAAGGATTCAAAAAATAGCTCCAAAATCTGGAAAAATGTAATGATCCAAATGCTTAAAATATCATAGCAAAACATAAGTACACACCATGTATAGAGTGTGAGCTGGGAGCACAACTCCAAGATAGATAAGTTACACAATAAATCATTAACAATAGAAGAACCTCCTCCACATAACCAAATACCTTTATACATCACAATTCACATGTCTACAATAATGATTACATGATCTCTATGTATACCTATTCACACACTACACATGAAGCCCATTTACTATTAGGCTAACCTAATTACATATATATTTACATATTACATGTACATTTAGCCCCATATATGCCCCACCCTGGGGTCATATCATATACATTTATCACTATGTATGCCCCCTTTGGATCATTATTAATTCTATTTCTCATAATAAATTTACTAATTTTTTTTTTTTTTTTTTCTAGTTCACTTTATTAATTTATTCTTATTCCAATTTAATTTTAATTTTAACTTTTTCTTATTTATTTATTTATTTAAACTATTATAAATAAGAAATGTGGTTTACCAACTTGGATTCATTTACTATATGTTACATATCATGTTTACACAAACCACTACACAGAGACATGTTACACATCATGTTTACACAAACCACTACATACATGTTACATATCATGTTTACACAAACCACTACAGAGAGACATGTTTCTCATTTCCATATTTCCCCTACTTTGTAATAAAATTCCATGAGTTCTTCCCATAATAATAGATCCTAGTTTCAATCCTCTATAGCACCATTGCCATATCCATCACCTTCGGGAGCAGGTGCTTGAGCAACAGACCCATATTTGAATTCAATTTCATCATCAACATTATTGAAATCAACAACAACCAATATGAATGAATTTGCATTTTCTTCCTCTATAAATGGAACAAAATGGAGTCCATGAGTTGCCAGCTCCCTTGGCAAACAATGACAACAACCACACTTCTTCACTTCTTCCTTTGTATGAGTTGGCAGCTCCCTTGGAAAACAATGGCAACAACCGCACTTCTTCCTTTGATGCCTTCTTGTTTGATTCAATGTGATTAAATAAACACATCAACGATTAAAATAAGGGTACAAAGGCTAGGGCTGCAAAGAACAGAAGAAGATCAACATAAGATCAAGCCTCCAGTCATCGATTTCAGTTGATGGATCATCAATTCAATGACTGAAAATTTTCTCTTTGATCATTTCAAAAATCAAAGAATTGTGATGCTTTGGCTCTGTGTTTTCACAACTGGGAGCCTTTAAGTAGATAGACCTCCACACATGAAAATTTTAATAGAAACTACAAGTATGATGGTGGTGATAAGTATTCCTCTGGCCCGAGATTAATTGATATTGCCTCAAGCGTAGGAGCTCTCCAGTGAGGCAATCATTAGATATCCAATCAAAACTAGGGTTTGAAAAAATTAAACCATTTCTACGTCATCAAAACTTTCATATTATTTACACTTGTGCTCATTACGTTGTGACTTCCACCATACAATCACTTCATTAAAATTCTTCACCACATTGAGCAAAACAAAACCGATACAACTGAGATATAAATTGAAAAGCACAGAGCACAAATTATATCATGATCCACATCAACTTCTTTAATGTTTTCAAATTGAGACAAACCCTTCCCAGACATTAGAACTGCTTAAAAGTTTTCAGCACATCAACTGCTTAAAACTTTTCAACTGGAGAGAAACCCTTTTTGTGTTGTCAAAAACCCCAACTTAATGACTAAAGAGGAGAGATACGAGTATCATACACTCTCTGTACCCATAGCAGTGTAGGAAGATGGCGAGCGGTCTACCAACAGTAACCCACTATGTTCTGGCACACATGCAACTGTGATGACTTCATTCTCTGAATTTTTCTTCCTGCCCGACTGTTTCTAACGCTACAGGAGACCGGGTTTCCGTTTTCCCCTTACTCTTTTCGGAAACAAGGCCAGCAAGAGGCCGTTAGAACGTCCACTGTTCGTCCACCTGCTTTCCACGCCTCGACAGTTGCCTGGAACCGTATTTTCATTCCCATCTGGATATGAAACTGTTTTTTATGTCATGGCCAATGGCAGTTAACTTGGTGCCCCTATGTCATCGGAACGAGTTTTTAAGGATGTTTCGACAGGATCTTTACGGATTATAGGTACACAAATCTCGCTGGGCAAATACCTCGGATCTGCACATTAAGTAAGCCATTCCTTTCACATTCCATAATGAGACTTTGGATTTTTCCTGTTATTTTTCATCCCTGCACTTGCATATTTCAGGGGTACTATTTGCAGCAGTGCCAAATGACCGTGGACCTCTTAAGCAAATGAATAATATAATATGATAAACTAAATTTTGTCTCGACAAAATTGGCTATGTTCTTCCAAAAACCTAATTACCAAAACTGCTCTCTTATCTATAATGTATATCCTTAGTGATCGCCTAGATCTCAAATCAAAGCCCCAACTTGGCAATACCTGCCCTCCTCGTGCACTCTACAGATATAATTTCTCAATCGTTTTACATCTGAGATCTGCAAGGGCTTCAATATGAACTCTTCTGCGCCTTCGTCCAGACATCTGTTCAGTTTACAGACCCCCGTAAGTATATAATCATGTCAAAGCAATTATAACATTGTATTGTTTACATGTATTAAAAAACAAGAACATGTAATATGCAAGTGGCTTTTGACCTGCGCTTTCGAGAAACCTCGTTCTCAGAGGACATGACAACCACAGGAATCTCCTTTAGCTTCGAGGATTCCTATAGATTTTGTCAAAAAAAATTATGTCACACATTATCGACTTCAAAATGAATGAATAAAACTTTCTATCCTCTCAATGTTTGAAAAGAATAACAGTACCTTTACTTGTTTTAGCAAATCGTGGCCAGACATTCCTGGCATACAGTAGTCCGTGATTATCATATTCACCTGAAGGTCCTGAATCAGAAACGACATGCTGGACTATATGAGATAGAAGAAGCCGATCTATTCAACAATTCTATCACTGTATCCTGTATGATATTACGATTTTCACAAGCATTAATTTATACAGACACACATTAATTAATCAGGCTACAGATTTCAGGTACTTACATTTATAACATTCTGATCATCTCCTAACCCCAAAAACTCCAGAGCCCTTCTCCCACTATCCACTGTGGTTACTGCATTCATACATAATAAGCTTTGAAATCGCTAAGATGCCTACTTATATAACTGTATAAAATACCTCAAAATATCAATAATGCAATGATCAATCCCAGTCCGAATACAATATTACCTTTGTAACAGGAGTTCTTCAATAGCTTTTCGATGATTTTTCGATCTATAATGCTGTCATCCACGGCTAGCACATGAAGCTGGGAAGTGTTCTCTCCCTCTTCGCTTGAATGATCTGAAGTCGAAGGCATGCTCTGCTGTGTTTTCGACTGTGAATCTCCCGACCCTGTCCTGCCCATTAAATCTTACTCCACAACGATGCCCAGAATGCCCTTACAACAAACAATCTGATCTGATCCCCACGATGCCTAGAGGAATTCCGGCGTACCAATGCAGCCTTGAACAGTACTAACATTCGAAAGGTAAAAAAACAAAAGCCGAACTCATTCATTCATGAGACGATCTGGGGAGTTCAATGATGGAGAAATCGCTTAAAAAAAACTGCGGTGCTATGACGGTGGAGTTGACTAAAATACCAAGCGTGTAATCAAGTTTCCATGACGGTTGAAATTGAAGATAATTTCGGGATCTCTTGCACAGATATGTCAGTGGACTCACAGCGAGGTCTTTTTTTAATATCACAGACGCTTGGACGCACGAAACCAACCCAGATCTTGCGCGTTCAAGCACAACTCATATGTGTACAAAATCCCAAAAATACAACCCTAATTTCTTCGCATGAATTGCGTATATCACGTATGATCGAATCGCTTCCAAATCAAATACAAAATTTTCCACCGCAAGCTATTTCCATTGGGTTTCGTCTGCCTAGCTGTTAAATCCCCACGAAATCATTGACCCCGGACCTAACGCCAGCTTGATCCTTAAATTATTAGTTTTTCCTCTTGATGTCCCGCACTCAAAATTCCTGAAAATCTTCAAAAATGGCTCGAACTCTCTATAATTTAATAAGAAGCGTCACTGTACTGGAGAAGGTGACATACGAGATAATTGATGGAGACCTTCCCATTGAACCCATAGGTTCCCATACGTCATGTCAGGGCATTCAGGAAAATTGTCAAAACTACATTTTCTCCGCTGCTGGTTAGTTTGCTTTCAAAGTCTTGTACTCCGACCTAGTATATTTGGAGTAGGTGGAAGATTCCTTGATCTCCACATATTTCTTTGATTTTTTCATGGATCTCAAAGGATACGGTTGATTTTCAAAGATTTTGGCAAATATTTGAAGGTCAATATCATATAATCATACATCAAGTTATGTCGGGTTAATGATAAGATATGTAGATTTTTTTATTTTTTATTCTTGTATAATTCAAAAGAGTAAGATATGTATACATTAATAGAATTTATCAGTAAAATGATTAGATTAAAAAGATCTTATACCCCAATTTAATCTCTGATTTGATTTTAATCTTAAAAATAAATTAACTAGCATAGCCGCTAACTCGTGGCTGAGAATGCCGACAACTGAGGAGGAAGTTGAAGTAGTGCCCGTTAATAATTCAAACATGGCAATTATATGGTGCTACAGTAATTTCTTAATATGATTAGGTAAATGTTGAAAAGTAAATTAACGGATGCATTCAAAAATACAAAGAAGTTATGAAAAGTAAATCAGATTCATTGATTTGGGAGGACCACTAAAAATATGCCAGCATTTTCAATTATTAACCATCAAATTAGAATTTTAGATTAAAAGATCATTAATCATGCCCATTACCAATAAGTATACGCCTTTCCGCATAAAAATTAATTAAAATATCTTTTAATAAATTTTGTTAACATTTAATTAAATGTATAATGTAAATATTTTATAATTTTTTTAAATAAAGTTTTGTATTTATTTATATATAAAAAATATAATTTAAAAAAAAATAAAAAAAATTAGAAAAATTTATATCATTAATTGAACAACACTTAAAATATTTAAGTGAACCATTTAAAATAATCGTTTAATAATAACAAACTGCGTTCCACATGAAATTGAAATTGACAAAAATAAAGGACATTATTGGCTCTTAGTCCCCATGGTTATGTTCAAATTATGTAAACCAGAGTACCATAACGTACATTACATTATTGTATATAACTCCCCATGGTTGTCAAGACCATATGTTGTGTAGAACACCCTTTGATGGACAATACATTGGGTCTTTTTAATAATTTTTAATTTAAAATTGTTTGGTGAGATTGTCATAGTTTTATAGCTTGTAAACGAAGTTATGTATATATTTTATTTTTAGTAAGTCAGCTTAACTTTAAACTTAAACGAGATTATTTGTTTTTGCATTCAACATTATTTAACATCTATACATACATTAAAATAAATATATTAAATTTATAATAGCATAAAATAATTAATATAAATATTTTAAATTTATAATAGTATAAAATAATTAAAATAAATATATTAAATTTATAATAGTATAAAATAAGTGTGTAGGTTTTTATGGTTAGTAATAATATTGTTTGAATTTTATAAAAATAAAATATATAAAACTCAAGTAATAATTTAATTTTCAAATTTCAAATATTAAAAAATATTTAAGTTTTTCATCATATAAAATTCAACAAATTATATAATAATATAAATTTTTCAAATTTTAAATATTAAAA
Organism: Picea mariana; assembly: GCA_032191745.1. Classification (NCBI taxonomy): domain Eukaryota; kingdom Viridiplantae; phylum Streptophyta; class Pinopsida; order Pinales; family Pinaceae; genus Picea; species Picea mariana. The sequence goes on along the minus strand of JASDQU010103160.1, from coordinate 76,123 downwards.
AATATTTTATTTTTATATTTTTTTATCACAAGCTAAAATATAATTATATTAAATAATTATTTTTTAGTTAGAATACATTTTTATTTGTATTAAATATTAATATTATATATTCAACTTATTATCACTACAACTTGAGTGAGTTTAATGGTTAATAATATATGTTTACTCTTAAGAGATCATAAGTTCAAATCCAAAGGGGGTAGGGTATGTATACCTCACACCAATTTGGTGTGGCTTGGTGTGACCTTAAAAATAAATTGATTTGAATTGCATATTTATTAATATTTAAAAAATAAATGGATTAAAACATTTGTTTCCTCCTAAGAGGTCACAAGTTCAAATCCAAGGAGGGTAGGGTATGTATAGGCGTAGGTTATTCGTTCAACAAAATGGATCTCGGCACCGGGAGATGGGACGTCTCCAGCGTCGAGAGGCCATCCCGTAGAACAAGTCGTCATTTCCACCGTTTCCCTCCTCGTCCATCACGAATGGACCACCGTCCCCCTACTTCATACATCAAAAACTCCCTTCTTGCAGAATTTCAAATTTGAATTCAGTGTGTGGGCTTTATTATCCCACACCCTCATGAACAAGCCACTCATTATGACCTCCCTTACTGTGTAGTTGGTCTTTCAAGATCCAAATATCGTAATCGGAGAGAACTAGTTGATCCTCTAAAGAGGAAGACCATGGTTGTTACAGTGAGCAAGTAGGTGGCTCCATAAGATTCGAGGTGGACAATACAGGTAATCAAAACTTTTCTTGGTAGAATTTTTAGATTAGTTTATCCATGGATATTGTTGTTGCATCGAGAGAGTTGTGTGGGAGAGATCTCGATAGTTTCGCTCCAATTATTTTGTACCTTGTTTTGTGGCATTTTCCTCAATGGCCTTCTTACTCTTGGACAAGGGGAGCCATTCCATCTATGTAAATTTCCTCCAAACACCTCCATAGTTTTTACGTTTGATAATCGTCCAAATTGCACTTATTAGCCCTCGCCTCTAATTGTGGAGACGTTAAATGACATAGAGCAGTATTTGGTAATTTGTCTATAGCATCACAGTTAGAGTAAGAGTGAGAGGAAAGTTCAAGTTCAAATTCAATTAATGATGATGAGGGAGACGATGCAATTCATGGACAATTGAGTGTTATGATGGCAGGAGAGAGGAAAAAATTATATGCCTTGTTAAAATCCAATAGTATAGAAAAATTTCACCTTCAAAAGTTTAAATATTAAATGAAGTAGAAGATTAAAAATTGTATACGGTTTGGCTACTCATGTAATTATATCTCTTTGGGATAGAAAAATGTTCCTTTTGTGGGAAAAAATCATCCAAACTTGACAAAAGTCTAGTAAAAATAATAATAGAGGGGTGTAATGTGGAGGACCTCGGAATAATAGATTAATACATTGATTGTTGTATTACATTTTATCTAATATTTCCCCACCTCACCCTCACCCTCACCTTCATAACTCGATTTTCAGCCAATGGAAGTAGTTTTTTCTGTTGATATTTAGCCAATGATATTTAGCCAATGAAAATAGTTGTTTTCTACTTACACGAACACAAATTATAATGATCATCCAGAGTAGGGAATCCCTTGAAGTAGAGGAGCCACCTTCTCCAATCGTATCATCGATGATGATTCAAGAAGAGGAAACATGTGATGAAGCATTAATGCGTTGGGAGTCATGATAATCATTTGTAACATTTAGAGCACAAGAAGATGATGATGTCGTGTATTCTTCTTGTCGGGAATTTGGAGAATCTTTGGTAGAGGGAACGTCACTCTAACTTTTACTAAGATCACCTTGAAGATATCGAGGGATTGAGTTTGCCAGTAAGATCCACAGTTCTATTTTTTCTTAAATCCACTGTTCTTTTCCTTGTCCATGGGCTCTTCTGAAAACCTTCCATGAGTATTCCATCAAGAAAATAATTTATACCAGCCGACTAGATAATATGAAGCGAAGAAAATTAATTTTGTCGAGCTATAATTTCAACATAGAAGTGGAAGCGGGCCTTCTATACCTTTCAATAACGTAAATGTTAAAAATTCAAGCAAGACATTTATTCAAAATAAATAATTAGAATACCTTAAAATAATAATAAAACATGCAATTCCCTTTCTAATACATAAAATTGGTATCCATAATAGTTATTTTATACTAAAGGTAAGAATGATTTGCAATTTTGTTCTGCATTAAATACCTTATTTCTTCTTCCTAGTCGTGTTGTTTAAAATCATGAAGCAATTCGTGTAGCAACAATTATTTTTCTTTATCTTCAATGATCTCTCTTAATATTAGATTATGCACCATTTCTTTTCTCCTATATGTAACCATTTCTCCGTCTTTTTCCATTAATGTCATCCATGAATTCGACCTTTGAAAATAATCTAACAACTTTCGAATCCACCCAATTTCATGGTCGTGTCATCCATTTCATGTATCTCTTTTTTTTAAATGAAAGACACGTCCAAAATCTCATAGCTTCGTGTTCAGATAGATTTAAAAGAGAATTACCAACCAAGGAACTTTCGCTGAAAACCACCTAAATATATCCAATACATCAACTTGTGTACCTGGTTGTACAATTGGAATTGATATAATTTCAAAGCCTAGTCTCTCTTTAGCTGTAATAGACATTTCAATGAGAGATTCGAGAGGAGTATCATAACACACTTCAACATGCCTGATTTCTAATAAAATTATTTTTCCTTTCAATTCATCTATTCCACAGGTAAGAGGTTTCAAGTATTCACTTCCAACCTACCATGATCACATAAACAACATAAATGATAATCTACAAAACGAAGTGTTTTATATTAACAAGCAAATTTTATTTATAAAAAACTTTAAAACAAAGGAACTTGAATACATTATCTGAAGCACAATTCTTTTGAAAGATGTGATGAATGCTTTCCTTTTCCAATGTGAAAGGTATTTACCATCCTTCCTATATCCCGCCATCATAGCACTCAATTTCTCATGAATTGCATCATCGTCATCATCATCATTATTTGATTCTGAACTTGAACTTGCCTCTAACTCTAACTCTAACTGTGATGTTATCGACAAATTACCAAATAATTATCTATGTCATTTAACGTCTCCTCAATTAGAGGTCATAGGTAATAAGAAGTGAAATTTGGATGGTTATCAAAAGCAAAAACTATGGAGGTATTTGGAGGAAAATTAGATAGATGGAATGGATCCCCTTGTACAGGAGTGAGAAGATCGTTGAGGAAAATGCTACAAAATAAGGTGCAGAATAATTGGAGCGAAACTATCGAGATATCTCCCACACAACTATCTCGATGTAGCAACAATATCCATGGATAAACTAATAATCTAAAAAAATTTACCAACAGAAGTTTCAATTACCTAGATTGTGCGCCTCGAATCTTATGGAGCCGCCTACCTGCTCACTATAACAGCCATTGTCTTCCTCTTTGGACGATCAACTGGTTCTCTTTGATTACAATATTTGGATATTGAAATACCAACTACACAATAAGGGTGTTCATAATGAGTGGCTTTTTCAGGAGGGCGTGGGATAATAAATCCTACGCACTGAATTCAAATTTAAAATTCTATAGGAAGTGGGTTTTTGATGTATGAATTCGAGGAAATGTGGCCTATTTGCGATGAACGGGGAGGGAAATGGTTGAAACAATGACTCGTTCTACAGGATGGCCTCCTGGCACTAGAGACATCCCATCTCCTGACGTTGGGCTCCATTTCGTAGAACAAATAGCCTACATCGTATGTATACCTTGGTAGACTTTAGCAATCAAGTCAAATCACTACAAGGAAAGGGTCCCTTGTCCCACAAACAAGGGAGTGTCTTTAAAATTAGATTATATATATATATATATATATATATATATATATATATATATATAATATTTTAAATTACTCTTTAAAAAAATTAAAAGTGAATTATTGAATATAAAAAAATTGCATATTAACATTTTAGAAATTTAATGACAAATAACAAAATAAAAATAATGTAATGTCCCCACTATAATCCCCAATTTAATTAATGTTTATGTAGACATAATGTCTGGCTACGGCTGAAGCTATGTAATAAACGAATTGTATTTCTATGTTTAATAATAAAATGTGATGTCATCTACTAAGGGGACGTGGACAAGAAATGGGGGTTGAATTAATCCACAAGAGATGCAAGTGTCTAGGATAATGGTCAAGATGGGTCCAAGGGGGAAATACCCATGTATATTAATTTAAACCATTTTTCTAAATGTGCTAATTCTATATGAACCCTCCAATTTTTAGTTGAGTGTTCCCAAATCCAATCATTGAATACTTGTAAGAGGGTGGGTGTGAGTGGTCACATCCCAAAGTTATTGGGTACATGGTGGTTGAGTACAATCAACTTGGGAAAGAGTGAGAATCAAGAAAGGTAATAAAAATGTTGATGATTATAGTTATGTGAGACATCCTCCAGGACACAGACTAAGTGAGTCGGCTTGTGAGAGAGCCCATGAGTTGGTTGTGCCCATGAGATGGGTGTGTTGTTCCTCTCTGAGATGGAGATGGAATGTTGTGTTCCCATGTGTAGGGAATATTATCATGAGATGGGTGTGTCTTTCTCTCTGAGACGGAGATGGAATGACGTGTGCCCCTGAGAAGGGAAGATGCCCATGAGATGGGTGTGTTGTTTGAGATGAAACAATGTGTACCCCTATGAGGGGTGAAGGAGCCCATGTGATGGGTTTACTATTCTCCTCTGTTTAGAGAGTTGAGACGGTGTGTACTCAAGATTATGCTCCTGTGAGACTCGGTGAGATAGATATATGTTGAGTAGGACATCCCTGTAGCTGAGCATAGGTGGACATGATCCAAGTGGCTGAGCACTAGTGAGTGTGTGTCCAGATGATTCTCTTATGAGACTCAATGAGATAGAGATCTATTGACTTGGACATCCCTATGGTTGCGCACAGGTGGACGTGCCCCTAGTGGTTGAGCACTAGTGGGTGTGTGAGATCCATTGATATATAATCTAAGAGTTAGATTTCCTGTAACCCTAATTGTGATGTAAAGGGTATAGGTCGGCCCCACCATAAAGTGAAAGATAATTAATGTAAAAGATAATCAATATGGTAATTATTAATTATATTCTAAGTTATTGAGGTCGACCCTATTGTTCCAATAGACACCATTTTTAATGTGTCCAGTTTAATATAAATAAAGGTGATTTCCCCATTGAGGAAACATAACACATGTGTGATTTTGGAAATTTCAACAAGTACAAGTTCTATGGCTAAAGTGTGCAACTCTCTTGGGTGCTAGCCTTCTTGGTTTTGGGGAGCACCCTTTTGTGTGCTAGGTCTATGGTGTGGGAGGTCTTTCTCTTGAAAATATAGAAAAGGATTGTTGGGTTTTCTTCCCTTGTTGAGAAGGGTTTCCCATGATATTTCTTGTGTTCTTGTGCATGGTATTTCTTCTTGTGATCTTGGTTATTATAGCAATTGTTAATGGTGTAGTTGCATTTGTCAATGGTTCAAGTAAATGGTAAAAATGAGTTAAACCTCATGCTTGATCCTAGCATAGTGAAAATTCAACACAAAAGAGAGAAAATTTGTATGGATTGGGACAACATTGTTTTAGTTAGTCAATTTTTGTGCATGGGAAGAAAGGAAAGATAAAGAAAGAGATCCCGGGGCTAATGCAGCCATGGAGGGTGAATTATAGAGCAAGTTGGAGCGTGATCGGAGTGAATTGGAGCTAGAAAATAGAAGAGTCAGGTTGTCAAGCGTAAAGAGTGAACTCTTGTGTGAGTTGCATTAAAACAACAAGTGTTTGTTGTTGGTTTGTTGATAGTTTTCCTAGCAGCAATTTCCCTTGAATTCTCAGCTGAGAGATTACTAGTTTCATGTGCCAAAGAGACCCTGATAAATGAATGGGATTCCTGAGGGACTGAGATCAATGAAGGGGTGCATTTCTTTGGTTGGACATGTCAAGAGGAAGAGATTTGGTGGAAAATTAGGATAGTTGTAGGAGAATATCAGTTAGGTTGAGAGTTTTATGAGTTCTGAATGGACTATGAGAGACCACCCTCTTTTGTGGATTGCTAGCCTCAGCTCGGGGGTGACTAGTTGTTGAGATTTGGACCAGTCCGTCTATGGTTGGGTGGAACACCCATCCAAAGAAGTTGGTTGCGCAATTCTTGCTTAAAGATGAGTGTGTTATCTTGTTGTTGAGTTATTTACATGTGTTATTGTTGTGCATGAACTATAGGTAAATAAGAATGATTAATATGTTGTTGTAATGAGTTGTGTAGATTCATTTCATGTTGATTATTAGCTTGTTGTATATGAATCTATTCTATGGTTGTCGACAATAGCTAAATCTACTTAATTCATAACTGTAAGTTACAAGAAATCGACTAACAGTAAAAGAATTAAATTAGTTAGCTGTAAATTTTGTTTTTATGTCTATTATGCACCGTAATGTCCCTTTATTTGGCTTGGGGGACATTAAATTATGGTATCATAGCTCTAGTTAAAACACCAGGGTTGTATGGGACAAGATGTATGTGAATTTGTGAAATTCGTCCTTCCATATTTTGTATGTGGCAGGTTTGGGGAAAAACAAATATTTTAGAGAGAAATCCCCAATTTTGTGAGTGAAATCTGAGCTTTAATGACTTTGGACAGTTTGATAGGGTTAATGGAGTAGAGTTGTGAAGTTGAAGATCAAAATTCAACATGGAATGGTCAAAATTCAAGTTGTAATGGTCGTCTGTAGAGTTACAAGAAGTTTGGAGAATCGACAACTGAGATTGTGTTTGATCGAGTGATTGACGACCAAGATTCACTATCATAAATTTAAAAATTCATAAGGATTCATCTATTTGAAAGGTCGATGATATCAATAGGAACATGATTAAATCGGGGCTTGTGAAAGGGATTAGATTGATGGTCCAGATCAATAAAAAAAGGTTGAATTTTTTCTAAGTGTTAAAGTTCACCAAGAGAAATTGTCGACGACTAATGGACAAATCAACTGAAATAACGAAGAGTTTGGGTCGACCATAATACCTCTCTAACTGTTTATGGTCGACAGTCAAGGGTTGGATGAATCTAATGAAGCATTTTCAATCGCCAATGAACATCGTCGATGGTCGATGGGTCAATGGTTGGGGGTGGACCGATTTTGGTGAAATGTTCAAATCAAGTAAGAGAAGTTGCCAATGGCTGATGGGATGGTGGTCGAAGATCATTCAAATTCAGAGAAGTATTTGGAATCAAGAAAGAGAATGCGTCGATGACTGACGCACCGATAGTTGGGTGTCGACCGATTCAACAAAGTGTTTGGTCATTCAAGAGAATCGCTCGATGGTCAATGGGGGGAAGAGGATGATGACCTCATCATCCATGTTTCATACCATGTCACCCAAGTTGACAACTCAGGATGACGTGTCATGCCATGTCAACATGCACGTGTCAACAGTTACCACATCAGCCAACAGAAGTGGTTGATCGTCGACGGTTAGGTCGGTCGATTTGGAAAAGAGTATTCGAAAACCATCAGGGATCATTCATCACTGATGGGTCGATGGTCTGGTGTCAGCCGAAGTTGTTGAGAGTTCCATTCGCCAAGAAATATCGTCGACGACCGACAATTAGGTTGACTGGTTTGGAGTTGTGTGCAAATCGGTCATCGAGGAGCTGGATTGATGGTCGACAGTTGGGTCGGAAGTTTGGGAAGTATTTTGGATGCCAAAGGATAACTTTGGTCACCGATGGCCGATAGAGAGTATATCAATGGCCCAGATTGCTTTTGACCTCAGATCGATGGAACAGATTGCACATAGGAAACTTATAGAGTCATTTTCTTATTTTGGCCATAACTAGAGAAAATTATAATGGATTGGGATGAAACTTATGGGTTGTATCCACAGAGAGGAGGTATACAAAAGCACCAGAGAGGGCCCTTGCCCAATTCTTCTCGAATTTGGAAGACATTGCAAAATAATGGTTTTTAAAGATTTGGGTCCAGATCATTGATAAAAGTCCAAATTAAGTTGAAACTATTGGGGAGAGTCCAAAACGTAGACACAGAAATAACCCATGAAGAAACTGAATAAATCCTATGGGGATTGGAATGGGGACACTAGGATAGGCTAAAATCCACTATTATGGGCCACTTTTTGAGGATTTTTGAGATTTTCAAAGAAGGAAAAGTGACCCTAGATCAAAAAAATAGAAAATTTTAGTTAATTAACTTTTTATATAATCATCAAGAAAAACAAATTTGGTTTAGTGAATTTTTTCCAAAAGTGCACAGATTGAGAGATAGTCAATTCTGCAAAAAAAATTAAGTCTAGAAAAAAGGAGTGAAAAGGGAAAAAGTTGTTGATTCCATATTGTTGTAGTTTTTTACTGGAACATCATATTGAAATTATGAGAGTTTTTATGAATTCCCTATTGTTATTTTTATCTATGTCTAATACAAAATTTCCTCCAGTTCCTAACATATTTTCTTCTGCAGTTGATAGAAGTTGGCATTTCAATAAAATTGCACCAGTAGAGAAAATGCACAGAAATGGGTGAAAATGGATTTTTCAAGAAGCCATAACTTTCAGCACAAAGATTGTATTGGGGAATGAGTACAACCATTGGAAATATATTTCAGAGAGAAATGAATCTAGGGAATATGCAATGTTTCCTTCATAAATTGATAAGGAAATAACATGTATTCTAATTAATGCAATGTTTTACAATACACATGTTCTAACAATGATTATTACATGCACATTTCTTGTAGAACTAGAGGTACAGAAAGAAACTTTAGTTCTTATATGAGGACTTTAGTTATTGAATATGCTCAAGGATATTACAACCATGAGGAACAAATCAAAGGTCTACATGTCAACATGGAGAATGTTGAGACATAGTCAAATGGAAGAAGAGATAGGCAAGAGTTTGTCACTATGAGAAGTCTGAATAGGGAAGTGCATAGCTATAGGGCTAATAATTAAATTATTATGAAGGCCCAAGAAGAGATAATTCATAGCTTAAACATGTTGCATAAGCAAGTTAAAAAATATGTTGGCACCAAGCAAGCAACTAGTGCTAAACAAGTATCAACATCTAGAACCCATAGAAAAAGGGATGATCGCAGAAATTATAGGTAGTCAATAAGCATGAGCAAGAGATATCATTATCCAAGGAATTCCACTAGAAGAACTCATGCAAGTTCAGTGCCAGGGATCATCCCAAGTGTGTCTCCTGTTCGGAGGCAAAGAAGAAGGCATGAGGCAGACATCTTGCAAGGTGAACTCGAGAAAATCAAGCCACATACTTTCAATGGTGAGCATAGGAAAGGAGAAGAGGCATAGTCTTGGCTATTGGAAATGAAGAAATATTTACATCTACATGATTACCCCTCTCAGGTAGAAGCTATAATTTCCACCTACCACTTGCAAGGAAAGGCAATCATGTAGTGTGATCAGATTAAGCAAGCTAAGAACCTTCATGAGAACAGGATCTCATGGAGACAGTTCAATAATACTTTCAAGAGAAATATTTTTCTGAGCATTACTATGAGAGAAAGATGAAAGAGTTCTTTGAACTCAAGTTCGGGACCATGACAATGGAGGAATATGAGAAATGGTTCTTAGAATTGTTGAAGTATGTTGACTTCATCAAGGATGAGAAGGTAAAAATACAAAGGTTTCTATGTGGGTTACCCTTAGAACCCATAGGTTCCCATACGTCATGTGGGACAATTGTCAAAACTACATTTTCTCAGATTCTGGTCAGTTTTCTTTCAAAGTCTTGTACTTTGTCCTCGTATTTCTGGAGTAGGTGGAAGATTCCTTGATCTCCACATATTTCTTTGATTTTTTCATGCATCTCAAAGGATACAGTTGATTTTCAAAGATTTTGGCAAATTTCTTACGACAGTGATATCATATAATCATACACTAAGTTATGTGAGGTCAATGATAAGATATGTTCTAGTATAAACGTTTTCATTTGTAGTTTTTTCCCTCATATAATATCTTTTAATAAATTTTGTTCAAAATTTAGCTAGAATGTATAATTTGAATGTTTTAGAGTTTTTTTAATGAAGTTTTGTATTTATTTATATATTGAAAATATAATTTAAACAACAACAAAATTTATATCATTAATTGAACAACACTTAAAATATTTAAGTGATCCATATAAAATAATCATTTAATAATAACAAACTAGGTTCCACATGAAATTAACAAAAATAAAGGACATTATTGGCTCCTAGTCTCCATGGTTATGTTCAAATTTGAATCCATGTAAACCAGAATACCATCACGTACATTACATTATTGTATATAACTCCCCATGGTTATCATGACCATATATTGTGTAGAACACCCTTGGATGGACAATAAATTGGGTCTTTTTAATAATTTTTAATTTAAAATGGCTTCGTGAGATTGCCATAGTTTTATAGCTTGACTGTAAAATAAGTTATGTATATTTTTAGTCCCTGTCTTTGGCGAGGGACTGTAACATTCACTTGGCGGTCAACGAGGGACTTTAGCATTCACTTGGCGGTCAACGATCATTGACCACCTATTACTTGGTTCATTTTGTATATTAGTTGGTGCTTTTTGGATTATTACTTGGTCGATTTTGTATATTAGTTGGTGCTTTTTGTATCAAAAAAAGCATGATATATTAATGTATTTTCATATTTGATTTTAATACGATTTATTTTTAAAATAAATTTATTTTTATATCTATTAAATTTTAGAAATTATATTTTCTAATTGGTTCAGAGCCATCTGATGTGACTTATGAAATTTGTTTTTGTGAATTATCAATCTTTATAAATGAATTAAAAATAACATATTTCTGAGTGGCCATTTCGGCACACTGACACTGCATTGAACAATGGTGCATTCGAGGTTTTGGTAGAACATTTTTGGATCCGAGGTTTGTGCAGTCTAGGCCACCGCCTCACGACCTTGCCACCTCCAAATCCTTATCATTACATTATGGGATTAAACTACACCTGGTGCCAGTCCTGGCCATCCCATCCCGTCCCATCCGAGTAGTCCATTCCTGCACATTCAATCCCAGTTATGCCCTGCCCATTCACGACAATTTGCTATCATGTGTGTCATCCACACAGGAATCCAGCTGAATAATATATTTTGCAGCTCATTTGTTGTCATTGACAGTAGCATCTAGGAGAATATGGCTCTACTATATGTGAAAAAATCATATGTGCATCACTGTGGAGATTGCATGTAAAACTTGGAATATTGGTAGGGAAACAATGATACATACCCCTATTTTGCCCATTTCTTTCCATACTAGTTTTCATTTGATATTTGTTGTAATCTGCTTCTCGGCCTTGGATCTCACAATTCACTTTATCGTTCAGTGATACCGGTTCTTCGTGCCCCATCCCGTGTTGGTTCAATATGTCTTGTCTGGGATTCAATCAATCATTCCGTCCACCCCGCCTCGCTTGCTTCCACTGAACCAGTGGTAGGCCTGCAATTCTGTTAAAACACTAATCATAAGTTAGTTGGTTAGTTAAGTTAACCTAATTGTTATACAGTTACATGATAGTTATGGTCTTTTGTATTATATATGTACGTCTATGTACATGATTATTTACAGAAGCATTGATGAATAGAGTATGTCTTTTCTGCCATTGTTTAGTTATCTCCATTCATCATGGTTTCTTGATTGCTTCTATTATTTCCATTATATTTCTTCTCTTTTCTTCATTATGAATCTAACAGTGGTATCAAAGCATGTAGATGATCTTAGAGGCCTGCTAGTTTATCAAAGCATGATATTGTTCTTATGAGCCTGATAGTTTATCAAGCCTGGTAGTACCATGGTAGTTTTTCCATGGTAAATGATGAAAAAGTGGATGATGAAAGTGGAGAGTGGATGATGAAAGTGGAGAGACTAAAGGTCAAGGGCTCCTATGTAGAGGAGTGAGATTAGATCCAGAGAGGGTCCAAACAAAAAGAGAGAAGGGCTGAGAGAGCAGTTTTCAAAATGAATGTTTTCCGAAAGCGATCTAAGTGCAATCCAAAGGAACAATGATCTCAACGAAGGTTTGGTTTATTCTAAGCAAAGACAATTGAATTTCAATTTGGTAACATTAACCCTCGATCTGGTAATTCATCTCTGGTAATTAAATCTTGAAAGAAGCAATCTTGCCATATTATCAACAAGCATAATCCAGTTTAGCAAATTGCCTCTTAAATTGATTATTTAAATGGAGGAGTTGTTATGTCGTTTAGCAATTGAATAATATTGTAGTTAATACAATTGATGGGGGTAGATTTATCGTTGTGGATGTGAACTTCTACATCTATGTTAGGGTTTTATCTGTGTTCCGTAAGCTTGTTCAGTGTGAAATGTGCTATTTTTTCAAATGATGCACGAGTATTCTTGTCAAGAATAACGTGAGAATGTCACTCGCCATTTACTACGATAAATTCTTCCCATCTTGTGAAGTACACTGAATTGAATTGTATGAAATCTCATTCAAAGCAGGTCTATGATAGTAGGCGCAGTGATACGAATTTTTGCATGAAGCTTGTTATACATCAAAATAATCGCCCAGACCCACTATAAAAAAAAAAGGCTCGGAGAACATTGGACTTCTTGTCAAGTTTAATGGTCCTGTCTTTTATCTCGAATGAAATGTTGAAGATAAATGCTATCTTGCACCATCCAGTTTTCTTGATGAAAGATTCTCGAATCAACTCCCGAGCAGTCTGTGATATTGAAGGAGCACATGAGAATACATGAGCAACTAGTTATTATGAGCCACAGGTTTTGACTTTTTCTATTGTCATCGCTTCTTACAGTTACTCTAAGCCAATTCGCTTCCTTGTTCATCGTTGCTCATTCAGGGGTTGTAAGTTTTGCCAAGGTTGGAGATTTGGCGGTTTGCTCAGGTACACAGCTCATTGGCTTGGTGTTCTACTTACATTGAGCAGCAAAGATTAGCCACACAGTCCAATGAATAGTATCCTTTGTCAGTTGTGGCTTCCTGTATCGAACCACCATCTTATGCTACAAACAATCACATGGAACAAGTATTATCAAACCATAATTTGCCACTTCCACATGTAGAATCCAACGAAGACTAGAATTTGAGGTCATCCTATTGCTTTCAGATAGCAAAGTGTCTCTTGTGAGAGAAGATTTACAAGTATAGTTTGTATAATTAAAGACCAAGTTTTGTGGAGGTCAAGTTTTGTTTTAAAAGAAACACCAGGTTTTGTATGGAGGAGTTTTCTCCATTATTATAGTTTAATGTATTTGAAGTTATAAGGGTGTTAAAGAGTGTTTGTAAAGGTGTTATAAGGATTTTTTACAAGTTATAAGGCGTCCTTGACCTACCCGAAATTGAATAAGGGGGTCTCTTTTAAGATCTTTGTGTGCATCTCTAAGTCATTGGTTATCCTGTAGTTTTTGGTAGAATTCAATGAACCATTGCTCTTAGCATGCACAATAGATTTTTTAGCAACATTCATACAAGGAACGATTTCTCTTCGCCTCTTTGCATGCACATACAGAATTGAACTTTGTGGCATCAACATAGAAACTAATGGCAAGAATTGAAGAACTATTTACAATATTGCACACATTAATTAACTCAACTACAGAATCTACAATTGCAATAAACAAGTGCACTCTTAGTACAGTGATTACTTGTTTACATGTAACACACAAGAAGATTGATATGTTCAAACATCAAAACAAGTTGTTGTCTGATGAGTTAAGTTTGCTTCGACACCAACAATGTGATTACAACAACCAAAATGGCATCAAGGATGAAAATAATAAAGACATTCAGTTGACTAGTGATAACAGTCATAAACATGAAGATGACTTGAATAAAGTCCCTATGTCAGAAAAAATTGCGGATAAATGTATTGTTCGACCATGGGAAGAATTACGATTTAAACGAAATCGATATGGATTAGGATATGTACAGGACGCTGACAACCTTTTTCATGTTCCTAATTATAGCGAGCCTGTTTGCTTTGTGAGTGGAGGTTTTTTTAATGATGATAAGACGACAAAGCTTGCGGATATTGGTAAAGAACATGTACGAGGTATAGCTGATGATGATGTTGCTAATCGGTCGGATAAAGAACCCATACAGTGCAAACACTATCACCGGTTTGTCCATGATAAGTCAAACTGTTTTTTTCTTCACCCATGCAAATTTTGTGGGAAGACAAATCATCCCTCAGTAAGGTGCCAAAAGTGAAGGAAAAAATAACTTCATTTTGAATGGTTAGGGAATTGGCGTTGGCGTTTTGAAGCCAATTTATTGGAGCAGACTCGTCGTCAGATTTATACACAAGTAAATTTGTATTTGATTGGAGATATTTCTACAGTTGATGAACATGAATGTTTTTCAATATTTGATGATTTAGGGTATGATCGGGGCCTAGTTGATGTAGTCTTTTGATTTGAAGATCGAGTCTTCAGACTCCGTCGGAAGACAATTTGAAGATCGAGTCTTGGCCATACTTGCGAATGACGATCAAGGGAATTGGAACCACTTGTCCCTCACAAGGGGGGGATCTAGTTGAGTCAGGTTCCAAGTTTGATTTTCAGTCAAGTTCCAATTTTGATTTAGAGCCTATGAACAGATGATCAAGTATGCAACTTAGTTCCTGGTATGCAATCTTGTTCCTGAACATATTATTCTTGATAGTTTGTAGTCAGCTTAAAACCACCAATTGAGCAGAAGACATAAAGTTCTGCTTGTTATTGTTGTTTATAGTTTGTGGTCAGCTTAAAACCACCAATTGAGCAGAAGACATGAAGTTCTACTTGTTACATTTTCATATTTTTGAGCCTTGAGCTCTTGTTAGTTTATGGTCAACTTAAAACCATGCCATTTAGTAGAAGAAATCAGCTTCTGCTAGACATTCGGTTTGTGGTCATCCCGAAACCACCAGATTGGTTTGTGGTCATCCTGAAACCACCAAATGAGTTTGTGGTCAACCTTAAACCACCAATTTAGTAGAAGACATCAATTTCTGCTATTTTTTTTTTTGCAAAATTCAGAGAGCATCTTTAGCTAGCCCTCTGAATATTCGCTTGACACATGTGATTGTCAAGTAGTGGCAGTTTTTCAGGTAAGAACGAACTTATAATTAAGGGGGGATGTTAAAACACTAATCATAAGTTAGTTGGTTAGTTAAGTTAACCTAACTGTTATACATTACATGACAGTTATGGTCTTTTGTATTATATATGTACATATATGTACATGATTATTTACGGAAGCATTGATGAATAGAGTATGCATTTTCTGCCATTGTTTAGTTATCTCCATTCATCATGATTTCTTGATTGCTTCTATTATTTCCATTATATTTCTGCTCTTTTCTTCATTATGAATCTAACAAATTCAGGCAATGTGGTAACAAAGCAACAAAATGAGAAGCAAAGAGTTAACCTGATGAGCGAAAAAGAAAACCATAGTTAACCCAGTGGGTAACAAAGCAACACGCTGATCTTTGGGGGGCAAGCGTTCCAGGTCCGCCATCCTTCCCCTTGGTTGCTTGCTGCTAAAGAATATCCAAACATGGGTTGAACGGATTCTGTAAACAACTTTTATGGTGTTGTCAACGGTACGTGAGTGGATTGCTTAATTTCTTTCTTCCCAAGATAGTGCCTTATTGACCGCGATTGACTGCACTTCCATGGCAGGCTTAAACTATGTTCTTTGTGATGCCTGCATCTCCACGGAGCCTCCTTCTCAAAGGAAGCCATATTTCATCAGCGAGAGCTAGCCATAGACATCGTCGCGTAAGCTATCTTCATTGATTACTGCCAAGTAGCGAAAACGAGAAAAGACCCATAAAGCAAGAAGGGAAGGCAAGGATACTCCGAGCAGGGAAGTAGACTTAAGGAAGCTTTTCCAGGTAAAGCAGGGTAATTTATTTACAGGGTTCTGAGCCCCGTGAAGGTGTAGTGATAAGAAGAGGCGTTTGATTTATTTGAGGGGAATAAATACGGGCAAACCAGAAGGGTTTTAAAGGTGGCAGAAATGCAACCGTCCTCCCAGATGGCCATGAAGCCCACCTACTAGACTTTCTTTTTCAATTACACGTCCTTAAATTATGTTACGTGTAATATTTTTAACATTGGTATAAAAGTGTTTTTTTTTGTATTTTTTAATTCTTTATAACTTTTAACATATTATTATTTTTACCCTCAATGGAAAATCTATCAAGATGAGTTGTAGAGCTTACTGCATATTGTCATGGCAATCTGGTTACTAAAGCCTCAACATTTCCTTGAGGCATTAAGGATCTGGCTCTGGTGTTCGGTGAGTGTATATAATCGACAATTTTTGAGCGCATTTATTGCAGCAACTTCCTTTGAACCCAAACTTTTTTACATTTGGCTTTCCATGGAGTACGCCCTTTCCATGAAACAAAAACATGTCTTGTTTTCTGAAAGAGAAACATAATAAAATAGTATAGTGTTTCCCTCTTGTTTAGTTATTTCAACTAATAATTTATGTTATATGCATATTCTTTCATAAATTAAATAGCAGTTTACACTTGGTTCATAAAAAAGTGGCTTGGACTATACAAAAACATGAAACTGTCTTTGAATTTTTTTTAGGACGTAGGAGTAGGAGTAGGAGGTAGCCTATTTTGTGGATCTATCATTAATTTCAATTCCTTTCCTGGCCTTTTTGGGTTTTGCAGCTGAAGCGGCTTTGATTTTGATACGTCATGGGGAGTCACAGTGGAATGAGAAAAAATTGTTTACAGGGTGTGTTGATGTACCATTGACACAAAGAGGGGTAGAAGAAGTTGTTGAAGCTGGAAAGAGGATTAGTAATATTCCTGTTGATGCCATATTTACTTCTGCATTAGTTCGGGCTCAGATGACTGCTATGCTTGCAATGACTCAGCACCGCAGGAAAAAGGTTACAGTCCAAATTCTCAAAATGATGTCGCCTTTAATAATTTTGGTTGGACAGTTTGCTGTTTTATTTGACCACCCTGGTATGAATGATGCTAAAAAAATTTGAACTTTTCAATGATGCTAAAAAAAATGTATATTATTATGGAAAAAATCTAATTTAATTTATAAAAACTTCCCAACGTGTATATACTTTACCTCGTTGTAGTTTAAATTTATGATTATCTAATTTATTTTATCAACATGAACATACCTTATTATCAAA
Organism: Picea mariana; assembly: GCA_032191745.1. Taxonomy (NCBI): domain Eukaryota; kingdom Viridiplantae; phylum Streptophyta; class Pinopsida; order Pinales; family Pinaceae; genus Picea; species Picea mariana. The sequence continues at coordinate 58,890 of JASDQU010103160.1, read as the reverse complement.
TTATAGTTTAAATTTATGATTCTCGAAAAGGAATACATATTTTTAAGTATAATATAATGAAATAAAAGATTCTGAAAAGCTGATCATCCATTGAAAATATGAAACCAAACCACAATGAACTTACTTAAAGGATATAATTTAAAAAAAAATAAAGTTGAAGTAGATTTTATGTAAACTTCCAGGTCATTTTGAGAATAAAAATGCTTAATAAAATTAAATGGCTTATATTTAAAAACATACAACTTTTGTACAAACAAAATTATAAAATTGATAATATGTTATAAACACTAGTTTGTTAGTGAGGTATGCATAAAGTAATCCTTAATGTACCATTAGTTTAGCTTTTACCTTCTTTTCCTTCTTAGTTTCCCTCACTGTTGATACATTGAATAGCATCCAAATTGATCGGAGCTTCACTACCTCGCAATGTCCCCAAGTCCCTCACATTCATTGGTTTCCCCACTGTTGATACATTGAATAGCATCCAAACTGATCGGAGCTTCACTACCTTGCAATGTCCCGAAGTCCCTCACATTCATTGAATTGGACAGGGATCAGTTTTACAATTGGTTTCTCTTGATATTGGCAAATGGTGGAGTTACATAACTCCCYCACATTCATTGAATTGGACAGTATTATCCCCACCCCCACCCTTATATGAGGGTGGGGGGTGGGCACAGTATATGAGAAAACTTAAATAAGTTTTTTTATATATTGCCCCCACCCGCACTCTCATATGAGGGTGGGGGTGGGGGTAGTATATGAGAAAATTTATTTAAGTTTTCTCATATACTGCGCCCATCCCCACCCTCATTTAAGTTAAATAAGTTTTCTCATATACTCTCCCCACCCCCATCTTTAAGTTAACTTATTTAAGTTTTCTCATATACTGCCCCCACTCCCATCTTCATTTAAGTTAAATAAGTTTTCTCATATACTCTTCCCACTCCCACCCTCACCCTCACCCTCATATTGGCTTCTCTTGATATTGGTAAATGGTGGGGTTACATGACTACTCTTTATATTAATGTCCTACAAATGACCACAATAAATAGGTTAATGGAATTCAAAAGTGCAACCACAATAAATAGATTAATGAAACTCAAAAGTGTAACCAGTGTAAAATAGTGAAGTCACATGGTGCTCTTTATATTAATGTCCCACAAATAATCACAATAAATAGGTTAATGGAACTCAAAAGTGTAACCAGTGTCATTTCACAGTGTGAAAACAACTCCTATCACTAATCTATCAAAATCAGGAAATGAGCTAAATAACTAGCCAATAGAAATAGAAATAAAAGGTAGTGCGGAATACAAAACCGTGGTACAGAAAAATTGTCAAAGCTATTTATTGGAAAATAATTTGTTGACAAATGAAAAAAAGGAGGGAGATTGCTTTGAAAATTTAAACAGACAAATTCATATCCATCTTGAAATGTTCTTCGTCCTCTTCCCTTGTTTTTGGAGTAATTCTTATCCAAAGTCGCTATTTCTGTTTAATCCTTATTCAAAGCCGTTATTTCTATTCAATCAGCTCGATTCTATGGGATTTCATTGCAAAACGCTTCCCAGCTAAACATTTAATGGCATCCAACATGATTGGAACTTCATTACTAGGCAGTGTGCCATGTCCTGTCCTTCAGAAGTTGCAAGAGAAACAATGCTTACATCTTCATTCGCTGGGTTGGATAAGATCACTTTCAGTCTTGACTCTTTTAAAATGGATGGGTTGCATGGCATCTTTCATACAGCACATGGTCCACTATCTATCTAGTTTAAAAGTTTACAGAATAACTAACAATTTTTTGTCATTCTATTCAGTAAAATGGAAATGTCAAAGTGTTTTTGGATTTTCTATGAATTTTTTGGTATGCTAAAGGTATCTTGCTTGATCTAGCCGCTGAGAAACTAGAGCTGCCTGCTTTTCTAAATGAGTTGTCTTCCAATTGAATTTCCCTGAAAATGTGCCCTTAATGAGTTGTCTTCAAATTGAATTTCCCAGAAAATGTGTCCTTTTAGACCTTAAGATTTTGCTGCTTTTCTAAATGAGTTGTCTTCCAATTGAATTTCCCAGAAAATGTGTCCTTAATGAGTTGTCTTCAAATTGAATTTCCCAGAAAATGTGTCCTTTTAGGCCTTAAGATTTTGAATAGAAATGAAACTGTATTTTGACTTTTGATATCATTAACCTTTCCCTCAATGTATATCATCATTGTAAAGATGGTTTCAGCGAAGCAAAGTGAGTTCCCTATTTGTTGTTCAATGTCTATCATCATTGTAAAGATCGTTTCAGCGAAGCAAAGCGAGTTCCTTATTTGTTATTTGTTGTTCAATTTGATTTTTATTTTTTTCTTAAGCTATAGTTCTAGGAAAAGTAGGTCCTTATACTTCTATATCATTTGTCTATTGTTTTGAAGGAGGTTTTAATTTGGTTCTTATCTTTTTTATTGCTAGATGCATTTTTTATTATGAGAAAGAGTAATTTATATGATCATTGAATTTCAAAATTTTCAAATAACATAATAGATGATTTAAATTATGTTATAATATAATTTTTTTTGGTTTTACCTGTTGATCCAAATGTTAAACCTAAAATAATTCTTTCAACACTATTGTTATTTACAATTTGAACAATTTGCATATCAGTGTTTGATTTTGCTATTGTATTAATAGGTGTTTTGTAGTAATAAGTTTCTTTTTTTCATGGATTTAGATTTTCTCCTTTCCTTGTTAATCATTTTTTTTTGACCGCAACTGATGGATAGATTAAATATAGGCCGGAAAATCAGCTTCCGGGGGCTGTGCTACACTGGGAGATTCCCTGAACAAGACAGAATGCTCTGTCATGAGTGGCAGAGTCCATTGAACATAGAACCTTGTTGACGGATTCCAATCTTTCTGAGGAGATTCAGCAGCGATTGTCAAAGTGACTAGAGCCGAAGGAGCAAAGCCAAGAAGAACAGGGTAACTCGCCTAAGAAGAAAATCTGATAGCTTGGCTTAAAAGAGCCCCAATCTGTACGAATGGGACACGAGTTTCACGAGTTTCACAAAGATCAGTGTTACACTGAGTGCAGAGGTTACATAGGCCGAGTTCAATCCTGTCAAAGTCACGGGATGTTACAGTTGGAGGCGATCCCATTGACAGAGATGGTGCTCCTGCTCAGGAGCGTAGCATAGTTGGCCTTGTGATCAACTTTCTTGTTAAGATGTTGAAGTACATGGAAGAAGCTTATGGTTTGAAACTTGCCAGCTAAGATCATTATTTTCTGGTAGATTCGATTCATTTGGAGGCTGGATGGTCTAGACTTCGTGCGCATGGCCTGCACCACCAGTTTAGAATCCCCAAAGACTGAGATAGATTGAATGTTTAGACTAAGTGCTTGCCGGAGACCCTGCCACAGGGTATAAAATTTAGCAGAGTTATTAGATTGAACTCCCAGCCCCCAGGCAATGGTGCATCGAGTGGAGCCTGAGGGTGCGAGGATCACTCCTCCTCCACCCGATGGGCCTGGATTTCCCTTAGAGGCGCCATCGAAAAACAAACAGTGAGCCTCCTGCATGAGTCTCCATTTTAGAAAGTCCTCTTCGTTCATTTGAATTTCCCATACAGCTAGAGTTGGAGACCTAGAAGAGGGTGGTGCTTGAGCACTTGTGGTTAGAGCTATAATCCATGTAGTTTCCCTATCATCTAACGGTTGAGCATTCCAAAGAGCAGGTTTGTAATCCAGGGTATCTCCAAGGAGAACTTTGGCTTTCATTACCACCTTTGAGGGAGGGCTCTCCACACTTCTGAAAAGGCCATTGTTCCTTTCAAGCCACAGTTTTCAGAAAACAAACTTAGGAACCAACATCCAAACTGTTTTGAGCAGGTCATTTTTGACAAGATGGAAGGGAGAGGAGTCAGCCCATTTGGAAAGGAGATCATCAGTTATAGCGGGCAGATCAAAGTTGGGAGTATCCGTGGGAATGACTTCTTGCCATACCTCTCTTGAGAAAGGACAGGAATGTTGTAAGTGGTCAATGTTTTCTTCATAATTCTTACACAGGGAACATCTTGAGGGACCTTCCAGGCCTCTTTTCCTTAGATTCTCAGTAGTGAGGATACTTTTGTGCACTATATTCCAGCAGAAAAGGTCAACTTTCGGGATGGACAAAGTGGACCAGACGAACTTCCAGTGGATAGGATTTGGGGCAACATGAGGGACCACCATTAAATATTGATAGCCTTCAGCAGTAGTGAAACTTCCAGATTTTGTACCCCAACCTCTCTTGTCCCTGGCATCTTGGTTCAGTGGGGCTTTTCCCTGCAGAATCTTGGACAGAAGCTTTGTCTCCTCTTCAAGCCTGGTGGGATGGTCGCCTAAATTCCAATCAATCCAGTTGTTTTCATTATCCCAGGCAGAGATCTCCCATAGGGTGAAGACATGCTGCTCCTGAAGCCACTGTTTTATATTCTGTATTCCAAGGTTTTGCCCCAAAGGCTCTTCCCCAAGGATTGAGTCTTCCCACACTTTGATTCTTTTCCCATTACTAGGGATCCAGTATAATAAAGATCTGAAGTGTTCCAGTGCTTTGAGATAGAGTTTAAAGATAGGGGATCCAATTTTATTGGGAGGATTTTTATCTAAGCACCGCTGTCTCTGCCCTATGAAGTATTTTTTCCACAAAACCTTCTTGCTCCAGCTAGATCTTCCGGACACCAATTGCCAAAGGAGTTTGGATCCCATAGCTAAATTCTGAGCATGAATACTTCTAACTTGGAGGCCTCCTTCTTTGTAAGGTCTTTGGATTTTGTCCCAACTGACCAGATGTAACTTTTTCAGGTTTCCTTTCCCTCCTTCCAATAGAAATTTTTTGAAGAGACTTTCAATCTTACCGATGACTATAATGGGGGCCAAAAGAATAGAAGATTGATAAATAAGAATACTGTAAAGTACAGATTTCAACAATACTAGTTTTCCTGCTAGGGTAAGCCAGCCGACCCCCCACTTCTGAATCTTTGCTTTTAACTTGTCAATGATGGGGTTCCAGTTCGCTGAGTTGATGGCAGATTTAAAGATCGGGACACCCAGGTAGGTGAAAGAGTCCCAATTCTGCGAGCATTTCATTTCCAGAGCTTTGGAGATTCTTCCAATTTCTATTCTAGGGCAGTTCCAGCAATAAATTTTGCTTTTTTGCAGGTTGATCTTACTTCCTGAGACCTAATTGTAGATTTCAAGCTCCTTCTTGAAGCTCCTTGTAGAATGGATTTCGGCGCCTCCCAACAACAAAGTGTCATCTACAAATTGGGCATGATTAATGTCCTTTACATTTGGAGCCATGCGGAGACCAGGGAGGGAAAGATCTTGCTGACAGTTGTTTAGCTGGAAGTTGAGCACAGAGGCTTGAATGGCATAGAGGAGCGGAGACAGGGGACATCCCTGACACAACCCTCTTGAGGCCTGGAAAACGTTTGTCGATCTCCCATTGACCAAAGGAGCTATCCAAGGGGAACAAATGCATCCTTTAATCCAGCTAATGAGCTCAGGGGAAAACCCGAAATTCTCCATCACCATGAAGAGATAGTCATGTCTTACTCTGTCAAATGCATTGGCGAGATCTAGTTTCACAACCATTCCTTTCTCTTTTCGGTGGACGCTAGAATGGATGGCTTCTTGAACAAGAATGACATTGTCTAGAATTTTCCTTCCCTTTATGAAACCTCCTTGATTTTTAGGAATGATCCTCGGCAGAATTGTTTTGAGCCTATTGGCTATAATCTTGGTAACCAGCTTGTATCCTGCGTTGCAGAGGGAGATGGGTCCGAACGTGGATAAATTAGAGTCCCTTTGCTCCTTCGGGATCAAGGCCAAGAAAGAGGAGTTTGTGCTCCCTCCCAACTTGTGGTGGCTTTGAGAATTCCTTACCATCCGGAGAAGATCATATTTGATTATATCCCATCAATTAGAAAAAAACTTTGGCTGTGAATCCATCTGGGCCAGGGGCGTTGTCCGGATTCATATGGGACAGAGCAGATTTGAGTTCTTTCATAGTAATAGGGGTTGCAAGAGCTTCATTATCAGAGGCTTGAATCACTTTGGGAATTAGCGAGAGGGGGTAAGCATAAGGGACTAAGGGTTCAGCAGGGGGAGCTGTATAAAGGTCTTGGAAGTGGGAAAAGGAAACATGTTTAATGCCTTCAAAATCTTTCACCAGATTGTCTTGATGGAAAATTTCTTTCACTGTTTGGAAATTTTTTCTAGATTCAGCTTGTTTGTGAAAATAACAGGTGTTTTTGTCACCACTCGCTAACCAAAGGATTCTATATTTTTGATGCCAATACTCTTCTTCGACTCTGCAAGCTTTGTAATAGGCTTTCTGGAGGTTACTTTCTGTCCGAGAAGTGATTTCAGTGATGGGAACATAATCCATGAGAGCTTGATGGTTTTCCAAGGCAACTTGAGCGTCTTTCCTGCAAGAAACTGGGGAGGAATGAAGCTTGGCCCAGTTCTTAAGATCATGTTTTAGTCATCTGAGCTTTTCTTCCCAAATAAAGGAGGGGTCTCTAGTAACCTTTTTACTGCAAGAGTTATAGACAATGTGACTAAAGCCATCTTGATGGACCCACAAGGGACTAAACCTAAAGGGGATGGGGCCCAAGTTTACGTCAATGGAGAGATCAAGGAGGATAGGTTTGTGGTCAGAGATATAATTGGGAAGGATTTTGGACGAGCCATGTAGCCCCAGGGTGAGGAAGGTGGAATGGACCAGAAACCTGTCTAGGCGGGCCACGATGTGCTCTGGCCCTAGCCTTTTATTAGTCCAGGTAAAGTTGCCATTGGAGGGTTTTATGTCAAGAAGATACCATCCTAAGATGGTGTCTTCAACCCATTCCTGAGAGGGATCTCGGACAATGGATCCCCCTTTTTTCTCATTTACATCTAGGGTGACATTCAAATCCCCTGCAATGATTAAATTTTCAAGCCTGTGGAGGCTGAGGAACGCTTCAATTGAGTGCCAGCAATCTTTTTTTTCAGCTAACAAAATAGGAACATAGAGGTTGAACAAACTTACATGATGGCCTGAAACTTTGTGAGTGAGTTTGGTGTAGATCCAGTGCATGGTACTATGAACAACAAGCAACTCAAATATGGAGGGATCCCAGAAGGTGGCTAGACCTCCTGAGGCCCCCCTAAAGCTGACAGCTTCCCCCGAGCTTTTTTTCCAGAATGTTTTTCCTGCATGGAGGGCAGATTCATCCTCCATTTTTGTCTCTTGAACTAGCAGGATCTCAGGCTTATTGATTCTTACTAAGTCTCTCATTGCTTCGACTTTCTGTGGACTGCCTAGACCTCTGCAGTTCTAGGAGATGTACCGCATTATTTACTTTTATAGGGGAAAACCCCTTTAGAGGCCTGGCCTTGCTTGGATCTTGTATTCATCATACCTTTAAGAGTTTTCTGGGAGCCTTGCAAAACATCTGCATAAGAGAATTCTTCCCTTTTCTTTTTATTTGGTTTCCAGCACCTTGGGTTCTTGGCTGGATTTGCATGCGAGCTCCCAGACTCCGTGGATCCTTCATCAGTGTCTCCTCCTGGGTCAGAGTCCTCTTGCACTTCTCCGTGAGTAGGAGAGCTTCCAGATAAAGGATTTCCCGGTTCTGGTTGGATTTCCTCTGGCTCCAACGAGGTGTCACCTTGGGTGTCTTGCATCTCAACAGGGATAACGAGATTAGGGGGAGTGGATTCCTGAATGATAATGATCGGAGGAGCTTTTGGGGCATTCACCACCGAGGAACTTGCGCCTAGGGCTGCAGTGACTGGCTGCTAAATCATGGCTTGAGATTGGACGGGTTCCTTCGACGGGGCTTTAGGATCTGACTTCTGTGCATTTCTTGATGCTCTTTTTTCTTTTGTCTTGGAGGTGGCCTTTCCTCTTTTGACCCTTTGCCATCCCTCGCCTTCTTATTCCAACTGGCCTTTTGGGCAATTGCACTGGAAATGGCCATGTTCATGGCAGAGCCGACACTTGAAAGGAAGTTGTTTATAATCAAGTTTCTGGAAATGAGACCAAGAGCCTAAAGAGAGTTTGATGGCTTCTGGAAGACCTACCTCCAGATCAACTTCAACACAAATCCTCGTGCAGGAGTACTGGCCTTTATGATATGCTTTGTCAATGAAGCGTCCTAGGGTATTCCCTATTTTTTCCAGGGCTTGAATATTCTAGTAATGGATCGGAAGATTAGGGAGTCGTACCCAGACCGATACCTCTTTGGGTACATCAACTGTTGGATCAAAGTCCGGAGACCACCGGTTCAGATAGAGTCCTTGCGTGCCCATAAAATAGGGGCCACTTCGGAAGATGAGATCGCGATCTTTTTTTGAGATAAATTCGAAGACGAAGAATCCTCTCCCCACCGGGTAGTAGGTGACACTGTGCTTCAGGTGGGGCCTCCAGTTACATTGAATCCAGTCATCCGTGGTTTTGGCTGAGGGCCAAAGCCCCATGAATTGGCCAACCAAACCTCTTTCAGCAAGAGCCAGGGCGATTTTAATGGAGTTCTCCTCTAGCAATGCGATTTCTGGTATTGTGTCAAGTTTCTTGATGAATTTTGAGGCCTCTTTGGCCATCGGTTTCTTCCCGGACGATGCTAACAACCTATGAAATGCCTCTTCGATAGAGATCGGGGTGGAGGGAGGGGGATTCCCTCCCCCTGGCGTGGCCATGGTGGCGGCCTGGAGCTGCACGGCCGGGATCAAACCCTAGAGGAGGGCAGCGATTGCTTCCAGCACTCGAGAGAACCAAATATATTTCCTTGTTAATCATTTTTGTAGTAATAAGTTACTTTAATAAAATAATTAAAATAAATATATTAAATTTATAATAGTATAAAATAAGTGTGTAGGATTTTATGGTTAGTAATAATATTGTTTGAGCTTTATAAAAATAAAATATATAAAACTCAAGTAATAATATAATAGCATAATTTTTTTTAAACTTCAAATATTAAAAAATATTTAATTTTTTCATCATATAAAATTCAATCAATTATATAATAATATAAATTTTCCAAATTTTAAATATTAAAAAATATTTATTTTTTATAATTTTTTCATCACATTAATAATTTAAGCCAAAATACACTTACATTAAATATTTTTTTAGTTAGAATACATTTTTATTTGTATTAAATATTAATATTATAGATTCAACTTATTATCAATATTTAAAATTACTATAAATTTATTTGAATTGCATATTTATTAATATTTAAAAAATAAATGGATAAAAACATGTGTTTCCTTTTAAGAGGTCAAGGAGGTAGGGTATATATAGGAGTAGTTTATTCGTTCAATAAAATGGATCTCGGTGCCGGGACATGGGACGTCTCCGATGTCGGGGGGGCATCCCATATAACATGTTGTCATTTCCACCATTTCCCTCCTCGTTCGTCGTGAACATGTCACCATTCCCCGACTTCGTACATCAAAAACCTGCTTCCTGCAGAATTTCAAATTTGAATTCAATGTGCGGGATTTATTATCCCATGCCCTCCTAAACAAGCCACTCATTGTGATCGCCCTTACTATGTAGTTGGTCTTTCAAGATCCAAATATCGTAATCGGAGAGAACCAATTGATCCTCTAAAGAGGAATACCATGGTTGTTATAGTGAGCAGGTAGGTGGCTCCATAGGATTCGAGGCGAACAATCCAAGTAATTGACACTTTTGTTGGTAGAATTTTTTAGATTAGTTTATCCATGGATATTGTTGTTGCATCGAGAGAGTTGTGTGGGAGAGATCACGATAGTTTCGCTCCAATTATTCTTTACCTTATTTTGTGGCATTTTCCTCGATGGCCTTCTCACTCTTGGACAAGGGGAGCCATTCCATCTATCTAATTGTCTTCCAAACACCTCCATAGTTTTTACGTTTGATAACCGTCCAAATTTCACTTCTTATTACCCCTTCCCTCTAATTGAGGAGATGTTAAATGACATAGAGCAGTATTTGGTAATTTTTCTGTAACATCATAGTTAGAGTCAGAGTGAGAGTCAAGTTCAAGTTCAAATTCAAATAATGATGATGAGGATGATGATGCAATTCATGTAAAATTGAGTGCTATGATGACAAGAGACAGGAAAAAACTAAATTCCTTGTTAAAATCCAATAGTATAGAAAAGTTTCACCTTCAAAAGTTTAAATATTAAATGAAGTAGAAGATTAAAAATTGTATGAGAAAAAGTAATGGTTTGGCTACTCATGCAATTATATCTCTTTGGGCTAGAAACATGTTCCTTTTGTGGGGGAAAATCATCCAAAGTTGACAAAACTCTAGTAAACATAATAACAAAGAGGTGTAATGTGGAGGACATCATAATAATAGGTTAATACAACCACTGTTGTATTACATTTTATCTAATATTTCCCCACCTAACCCTCACCCTCACCTTCATAATTTGATTTCCAGCCAATGGAGATAGTTTTTTATGTTCATATTTAGCCAATGAAAATAGTTGTTTTTTACTTACACGAACACAAATTATTCTAATCATCCAGAGGAGGGCATCCCTTGAAGAAGATGATCCACCTTCTCCAATATTATCCTTGATGATGATTCAAGAAGAGGAAACATGTGATGAAGCATTAATGGGTTGGGAGTCATGATAATCATTTGTAACATTTGGAGCACAAGAAGATGATGATGTTGTGTATTCTTCTTGTCAGACAGTTGGAGAATCTTTGGCAAAGGGAACGTCACTTTCACTTTTACTGGAATCACCTTGAATATCTCTGGGGATTGAGTTTTCCACTAAGCTCCACAGTTCTATTTTTTCATGAAATTCACTCTTCTCTTCCTTGTCCATGGGATCTTTTGAAAACCTTCCATGAGTAAATTTCCATCAAGAAAATAATTTATACCGGAAGAAAATTATTTTTGTCAAGCAATAATTTCAACATAGAAGTGGAGGCAGGCCTTCTATACCTTTGAATAAGGTAAACGTTAAAAATTCAAGCAAGAAATTTATTTAAAATAAATAATTAGAATACCTGAAAATAATAATGAAACATGAAATTATCTTTATAATACATAAAATTGGTATCCATAATAGTTATTTTATAGTAAAGGTAAGAATGGTTTGCAATTGTGTTCTGCATTAAATACCTTATTTCTTCTTCCTAGTCATGTTGTTTAAACTTATGAAGCAATTCTTGTAGCAATAATTCATTTTCTTTATCTTCAATGATCTCTCTTAATATTAGATCATGCACAATTTAATTTCTCTGATATGTAACCATTTCTCCATCTTCGTCCATTACTGTCATCCATGAATTTGACCTTTGAAAATAATCTAACAACTTTCCAATCCACCCAATTGCATGGTCTTGTCATCCATTTCATGTATCTCTTTTTTTAAATAGGAAAGACGCATCCAAAATCTCATAGCTTTGTGTTCTAATAGATTTAAAAGAGGTATCTCTTCCATCTTAACTTGTGATATATCTGGCCATTTTAAAGGAAAATACTCTATGGAAGTGTTATAAGTGAGTTGTAATTTTTTTTGTATTCCCAATGATAATCATAACTAGGAATATAGATGATGTGAATCATATTCCCCAACTTTGTTATTGCATTAAAGCTCATGGAGCATGCAAATTCGTTCATCCTCTGATTCCCTCCATATAAGCATATCATTTTTCTTTGAAGTGGTATCTCTTTCACCTTTTTCACGAACAATAACAAAAGAAAAACTAGAACTCAAAACCACTCACATGTCATTTAGTCATCAATTTCCCTTTAATTTTATATCATTATGTAAAAACATAAAAATAAAAATAAACAGAGAAGAATTATTGACCTTCTTTGATACATTTTCCAAATGCATGAATAGGAACTCTAAACTCGACACATTCTTCTATTTTCCCATTCTTCTCTTCTTAGTTCTTTAATTTTTTCATTTTCAAAAGGATAACATTTTCCACCCCACCTATCCAACATAGGGAAAACAAAATGCTTGTAATTTGTAACTCTTCCATAGTATTCTATTATCCATATTATACTCAAATACCCTACATCCAATTCTTCATCATATTCTGAAAATACTTCACTGTTGTTGCTAGCATCCATGGCTTTTAGATTACCAACCAAGGAACCTCCGCTGAAAACCACCTAAATATATCCAATACATCAGCTTTTGTACATGGTTGTACAATTGGAATTGATATAATTTCAAATCCTAGTCTCCCTTTAGCTGTAATGTAATGATCCCAAGCCATTATGCAAGGATCATCACTGTTTTTAAAACTTTTTCCTGGTTGTGGTATTTCGTCAAACAGTTTGTTGATCTACTTGTTTAGATGTGTCTAGATGTGTATATGCAGCAAACAACAGAAAGATATAACCATGGAACATACCTCAACCATATGCAATAAGATAGACAAGCCAAAACATCTCAATTCTTCTTTATTCATAAAATAGAAGAACCTGCTACAATGGAGATGTCGATCTGGAATGCTCAAGAGATGGCCAACATGATAGACAATGGATAACAAGTATGAGCTGCTACAAAATGCTCCCGACAATACAAAATAAGCATCCAAAGGCTAGATAAGAGATCAAGACCAATGCCAAGTGCCAAACCCCTCACTGCTGAAAGATGCCACGCTCTGCTAGATAACTGAAGCTCCTCAACAATTCGGCTCTGGTGACAAAGATGTCCAATCACCTCCGAAAAGATGCCAAATAGTAGATCAGGTGATGGTAAGAACAACCCAAGTGCCGAAATCTTCAAGATCCCTCTCAATCTCTGTAGATCTTAAATCCCCCACTGAATGGTACACCCCACTGGATGACTGAAGCCCTAGATAATTCTGCCCTGATGAAAGAGGCCTCCAAATGATCCGAAACTCACCACAATGATAGATCAGGACGCTGCAATGAGAACCCAAGTGCTCAAATCCTCAAATACCGGCTAGATCCTTAGATCTAGCTACCCTCCAAATAATGGTGCGCCCTCCTTTTGGGAAAACATACCACTCTCAATACAAATCGATCCTCAACTGAAAGACTCTGGAAAACCACCAAGAATTATGCCAAGACACCTGCAAAGGAAACCCACTACCTGGAATTCCCAGAATCCCTTCTCCTCAGCTAGGACGAATCCCTCCTCAATGAATGGTGCGCCCCCCCTTGCTGGAAACCCCAACTGGTGCGCCCTCTCTCTACCTGCACAAGCAACTAATGTTGAATCCTCCTGCAACTGAGTAGATCTAGAACTAGAATGGTGTGGGAGTGTATTGCAGCTCCGAGACCAAGCTTGGGACAAGCTAGGTGGAATATTTCACCACCGAATTGTCCTCTAGGGTTTGTTAAGTCAAAACCCTCAAAACCCCCAATGTTGGGCTCACTAGCTAGAAGCCAGAAATCAAAAGATAAACATACATGAATGAATGAGAAGAGGCCCTTGCCTTTCCTTTATACTTTTTGGCTCACCTTGTCCCTCCAAAGTGACTTTCATTTTATTAATAT
>JASDQU010103160.1:19754-30931 GCA_032191745.1 Picea mariana | reverse complement strand
TATATATATATATATATATATATTTTCTTTATATGATCTTTTTATAAAGATTCACTTCTCTTACCCCCATCGAACACAAGAATGTGATGCAAATTTATGGTTTGGCATCCATGGATCGATTTAATGAGATTTTAAAATTATTTACTTTTGTATGAGATGAATTATTCCATTATTGTGTCAAGGTAGTTGGTATGTGACTTTAAGGGTTCTTTAAATCCCTACACATAGACATGATTATGAACTTGTGATTCACATTTTGTTGTCATTATTGCAATGTCGGTTCATCATAGCATTATATTAATGTTTGGAAACAAGATACATTACAAATTGGTATCAGATCCTAAGTTTACAACATTAGGGGTTCCATGGGATCAAATCATAATTAATTATGGTTATTTTAATAACATAGTATGGTAACATGTTATTATTTTTACATAGAGAATAATGTTTAATTAGACATGTGGAGTTGAGGAATTTTTTCCATAAAGGATATACAAAATCATCAAATATTTGAAGCAAAATCCATGTGCAAAAATAAGATGGAAATTGAATCTAATGGAAGGAGAGATGTTGAGACTCCTCTAGAAATATTAGAGACCATGAAAATATTGACAAAAGAACTTCAGAGTTGCAATAAAGATAATGAGAATATAATCAAATCTTGGAATGAAAAAAAATCAGTTAAATGTTTCCCTATTGAAAAACTTGATAGAAATTTAGAGGAAAATATATTAAGGACAAGTTTTATCCAGGTTGATATCGATGGCCACCCACCTACTCCACTGGCTCGAAATACAATTTTCCATGTTGGCAGTTTTCTACAATTTTTCAGACCCTAAACTTCTAGGGTCGTTTTGAGGCCCTAAATGAGCTTTGTTTTTTACATTTTGGGGCCAATGAGATAGCTAATGGATCTAGCTCAAGCCTAGTCATAATGTGTTCTTCTCGGCTAGACCTTTCACACAAGCTATTATGCGGCCCAAATGAAGATTGTATGCAAAATATACACCCTTGGGAAGTCAACATATCAACTACCCCCATCGAGGCCCAAAAACCTTTTGGTGTTTCATTTATCGGGGTAAGGTTTTTGGATGTTTAGGGTTTTCTCTTTATGTTAGAAAGGACTTTGAGCCTCATTGTAAACAAATCTTCTTGTGAATGAGAATAGTTGTCACATCTCTTCTCAGAGAGCTACCACCATTCTAGTAATTTCATTCACTCTGTATTTTTACAATTTTTGTACATTTGTTTCATTAATAGAAATTGTGTATTATTGTATCTCTGTATTTCTTGCAACATCTCTGTGTATTTTCTTATTATATTTCTTCCTTCGTTTCATTCTCAAAATAATTTCTATCAGTGGTATCAGAGCAGGGTGTTCCTTGTTTTTTCTTAGTGCATGTACCCAACAAGGTCAGGATATAAAGAGTTGGGTCTCAAGCTAGTTTCTCTTGAGGAAAATATCTCTTGTTGGCCCAGTCAGCTTCCCATGGTGGGAGAAAAGAGAGACAAGGGAGCAAGAGATTCTATTCAATTGTTTCTTGAGGAAGTCCTCACGCGACAGAGAAACGAAATGATGGAAACTTTTTCCCAAATACTTCGACGATTGTTGACAAAAACATATGTGTATTCATCAATAAATCGCTTTGGAGGTGCTGCCCCTTTCAAGGTACAGGTTAATTTTCATATTCCCATGTTTTAAGTTCAGATAGATGCATATGCCTTGGAAAAGTGGTTAAATCTTCTAGAAGGTTATTTCTTTGTCCATAATTTTTTCGATAGGGAAAAGATCACCTTCGCACTCCTTAAGCCTACCCCCCATGTCAAAAGTTGGTGGGAGACTTATTGTGATCAAAGTTCCAAAGAGGATTCTAATATTTTTGAGGTCGAACTCACTTGGGAATATTTTATGGATGTCGTCAAAATAAAATAGCACCATGTTGGAAACTATGATGACCATTATATGAGATGGACCACACTGCATCAAGAGAGGGACCAAATATTATCAAAGTTCATGGATACATTACATACCTTGTGCACCAAGTTGGGTATCAAAGAATCTAAGCGACATATGGTTCTAAAATACTATGGGTGTCTACACAAGTACATACAAACAAAAATGGAGTTTCTAGACATCTCGTCACTGGGAGATGCTTATCAATATGCTATCAAAATCGAGAAGAAGTTTAGGCAACAAAATAAGTGGGATTTTGGGTCTACAAATATGCAACAACCAAAGTATGGTAAAGGCAACCCTAACTCACAGAACAACCAACCTCCAAAAAACCATTCCAAGGCACAAGAAAAGAAGGGGAACGGGAAGACGAAGAAGGACACTAGAAAGTGGTGTGACTTTTCCACAAAAATCCCTTGGCACAACAATAATGAATTTTGCTCAAAATAGTTATTGGTGGTTGATCAAAAAGAGAAAGAGTCAATTCCCAACTCAGACTCTTATTCAAAAAACAATAAAAGGAAACAAATCATAGATGAAGAACCCATTGCTAGCATTGCAACCATAACAATCCAACAAGAAGAACTAGAGGATCTTGAGGAGGGGGGGTGACTCTTTCATTCAAATATTTGGGTGAAGGCCACTCCATTGCATTTTATTATAGATAGTGAAATCCAAAAGAACCTCATCTCAACAAAGGTCGCCAAGCATTTAAATTTTCTGACAACACCACACCCGTAACCATACAACATCGGGTGGCTTTACTAGGGACGTGATCTCCGCGTCAGCCAACAATGTCATATTTTCTACGTCATCAAGTCCTTCAAGGATGACGTATTGTGTGATGTATCCACATTCGAAGTCTTTGATGTTCTTTTAGGCCAGTAATATATGTGGAAGTTTCATGATGTTTATGAGTCTCGACCCCGTAGTCTCATTATTACTCCAAGGATTCATCTCTACAGGATACCAAAGGTAATTCCTTCTACTATCCCATCAAAACAATTCCACAAAGTAGGCTCTCATACGAAAATTTTTATCTTCTTCATGATCTGATAATAAGGTGAATAGAAGGACATTGCAACCACTGCAACCTCTTCCCAGGGCCTTTCTATCCAACAAAAGAAAGTCAACAAGATTGTAGAAGAGCATACAGACATGATTTCATTAGATATAGGGGTGCATCCACATTGTTCAGACAATCTAAGCTATAACAGAGCCCTATATAGCTCTATTGGCCACAACCCTTTTCATGTGTGCTTCGGATTACAACCATTCACCACCATTGAAATAACTTTTCATGTTTCATCTTCACTGACAAAGTCCTCCCACACTCAGGAAGATCATGAAGATACATTGTTTCAATGGATCCAACCCCTCTAGTAACAGGTTCATGACAACCTTCAACAAGCTATGTAGGAAAACATCTTCAACAAGGCAAGAAACTCACCAAGGTTCAGATTCAATAAAAGATTTCCCATATCCCACAAGAACTTGATGAAATGGATACCATTACTTCCTAACAATAGAGGAATAATCCGGGTGGATATCAGTGGACACCCACCTATTCCACTGACTCGAAATACAGTTTTCCACCTTGGCAGTTTTTCTACAATGTTTTGGGTCCTGAACTGTCGAGGTTGTTTTGAGGTCCTAAACAATGTTTTTTTAACATTTCTAGACCTAGAGGATAAGTAGAGGCTTTGGCCTAGGCCCGGTCATAATGTGTTCTTGTCAAATAGACCATTCCAATGAGCTATCATGCACCCCAAATAGATATCATATGCAAAAGTTATGCCCTTGGGGAGTTGACATATTAAGTACCCCCATCGGGGCCCACAGACCTTTTGGCATTTCATCTCCTAGGGTTAGGGTTTTGGATGTTTATGATTTTCTCTTTACATTAAAAATTCCTTTGGAGCCTCATTATAAACATATATTCTTGTGAATGAGCATATGCGTCACATCTCTTCATAGATATAAGCTTCCACCATTATAGCGAGTTCATTCACTTTGTATTTTTACAATTTCTTTAGATTTCTTTGATTAATAGAAATTGTGTATTATTGTAAATCTTTATTTCTTGCAACATATCTATGTATTTCCTTATTATATTTCCACCTTCATTTCATTCTCAAAATAATCTGAATCAGTGGTATCAGATAAGGTTGCTCCTTGTCATTTCTTAGTGCATGTCCTCGACAAGGTTAGGGTATAGAGAGTTGGGTCTCGAGCTAGTTTCTCTTGAGTAAAACCAATCTTTCCAACCCAAACAACCTCCCATGGTGGAATAAAATAGATACGAGGTTGCACGAGATTCTATTCAATTGTTTCTAGGAATCCCTTACAAGAAACAGGGACAAAATGATGGAAACATTTTCCCAAATATTTCGGCCAATGCTGACAACAGTAGATGATGCCTTTTTCAAGGTACAAGTTAATTTAAATATTCCTATTTTTGAAGGTCACATAGATGTGGATTCTTTGGAAAATTGGTTAAATATGCTAGAAGGTTCTTTCTCTATCCACAATTTTTTTGATAGGGAAAAGATCACCTTCACACTTCTTAAGGTTTCCCCCCATGTCAAAAATTAGTGGGAGACTTATTGTGAGAAAATTTCCATAGAGGATCATGAAATGTTTGAGGATAAACCCACTTAGGAGCCGAACCCACTTGGGAATATTTTATGTATACGGTCAAAGAAAAATATTTTCTTGTTGGAAACTATGACGACTAGTACATGACATGGACCACACTGTGTCAAGAGTGGGACCAAACAGTGACAGAGTTCACAAATACCTTCCATACCTTGCGCACCAAGATGGGTATCAAATACTCTGAGCAACATCTGGTTCTAAAATAATGTAGGTGTCTACACAAATACATCCAAACATAAATGGAGTTCCTAGACATCTCATCACTAGGAGTCACTTATCAATATGCTATCAAAATCGAGAAAAAGTTTAAATAGTGGAATAAGTAGGATTTCGGGTCTACAAATATGCAATAACCAAAGCATGGTAAAGGAAGCCCTAACTCACAGAACAACCAACCTCCAAACAACCAGTACAAGCCACACATAAAGAAGGGGAAAAATAAGACAAAGAAGGACACTGGAAAGTGGTGCGACTTCCACAAAATCCCTTGGCACAACACTGATGAATGTCACTCGAAATAGTCATTAGGGGCCAAGCTCAAAGAAAAAGAGTTGAGCCTCAACTCAGTCTTTGATTAAAAAAAAAAAAAAGTAAACAAATCTTCAATGCAGAACCCACTGCTACCATCACGACCACAACAATCCAAGCAAAAGAACCAGATGATCCTGAGGAGGGGGAGTTCCTATTCCATTTACAGATGTGGGTGAAGGGGACCCCACTAGATTTCATTATTGATAGCAGAATAAAAAGGAACCCCATATCAGTAGAGGTCGTCAAGTGGTTGGATTTGTCAACAACACCATAGCCCCATCCATACAACATCGAGTGGCTTCGCCATGGACGAGATCTCCACGTCAACCAAGAGTGTGGCCTTACCTATGGCATCAAGCCTTTCAAGGATGAGGTATTGTGTGATGTTTCCCCACTAGAAGTCAGTGAAATTCTTTTAGGCCAACCATATATGTGGAAGTGTCATGTTCTTTATGAGTCTCGACCTCGTAGTGTCATTGTTTCTCTGGGGACTCAACTATATATAATACTATAGGTAGTTATGATTACTATCCTAGCAAAATAGTGCCACAAAGTAATCTCTCATATGAAAAAGTTTAGCTTCTTCATGATTTGGTCAGAAGGTGAACAAAAGGACACTACAACCACTGGAGCCTTGGCCCAAGGCCTTTCTATCCAGTAGAAGAAAGTTGACAAGATTGAAAAGATCATAAATACATTATTTCTTCACCTACAGGGTTTGCTCTACACTTCCCAGTCAAGCCAAGCTATAACATGGCCCCTCATATCTCTATTGGTCCCAACCCTTTTCATGCATTCTTGGGGTTCCAACCATTCTCCCCCACTAAAACAGCTCTTCATGTTGCATCTTCACCGACAGATTCCTCCCACACTCAGGCATATCATGCAGCTAGATTGTTTGAATGGATCCTAACCCTCTACCAATAGGTTCATGACATCCTTCAACAGGCTAAGCAGGACAACTTCTTCAAAAAGGCATGCAACTCACCAAGGTTCATATTAAAAAAAAACGCTTCCCCATCTCCCATGGGAACTTGACGCAATGGAGACCATTACTTCCTATGAGGTGAGAAATGATCTAGGTGGATATCGATGGCCACCTAGATATTCCACTGGCTCATTACAGTTTTTAACCTTCATATTCTTTCTAGGGTTTTTCGGGTCATAAACTTGTAGGTCCATTTTGAGGCCCTAAACAACATTTTTTTCACATTTCGGGGCCCAAGCAATATTATCCTGGGCTATCCTGCGCCCCAAATGGATATCATATGAAGACATTATACCCTCAGGAAGTTGATGTATCAACTACCCCCCATCAAGGCTCACAAACCATTTGGTGTTTCATCTCCCAAGGTTAGGGTTTTGGATGTTTAGGGTTTTCTCTTTATGTTAAAAAGGTGTTTAGAACCTCATTGTAAACACATCTTCTTGTGAATGAGCATAGCCTTCACATCTCTTCTCAGAGATAAGTTTCCACCATTCTAGCAAGTTCATTCACTTTGTATTTTTTAACATTTTCTATAGATTTCTTTCATTAATAGAAATTGTGTATTACTGTGTCTCTATATTTGTTGCAGTATCCATGTGTATTTCCTTATTATATTTTTCCTTCATTTCGTTCTCAAAATAATCCTGACTAGTGGTATCAGAGGAGGTTTCTCCTTGTTGTTTCTTACTACATGTACTCGACGAGGTTAGGGTATAGAGAGTTGGGTATCGAGCTAGTTTAACTTGAGAACAACCGCTCTCACCAGCCCAAATAGCCTCCCATGTTGGAAGAAGAAAGAGATGAGGGAGCAGGATATTCTATTCAATTGTTGTTCAACAAATCCCTCACGCGAAAGAGGGACAAAATGATGGAATTTTTTTTCCAAAATCCTTCAATGGCTGCCAATAACAAAATATGCGTCTTCATAAAGCAACCACTTTGGAGGTGCCTCCCCTTTCAAGGTACAAGTTGATTTTATATTCCTATGTTTGAATATTAGATAGATGTAGATGCTTTGGAAAAGTGGTTAACTTTGCTAGATGGTTATTTCTCTCTCCACAATTTTTTCGATAAGGAAAAGATCACCTTCGCACTCCTTAAGGTTGCCTTCTATTGTCTACCATCTCAAAACAATAAATATTAGATGAGAAATATGAAAGAAAGAGATATAAACTCAATGTAGAAAAATCATCATTTTAACATTATTGTCTTATGGTGGTATTAATGATAACATAACTACATAAATAAGTTTATACTAAATATATCACAACACCATTGCTCCTGTTCAAAAAAATGGCCTTGAGGGCTTATTCTCATTATAATTTTTCAAATGAGTTCTGAAAAGTTACAAAAAGAAAAACGCCCCATTACAATGTATTTATAGGCTAATAAAGCCTTTTGGTTGTAACCTCTTCTTGGGACTTCTTGTTTTCTCTCTTGGTAGTGTGACAACTTTTCAACTTCAACTTTTTTGTTATTTTTCTATAAACTATATGAAATTATATATTATTTACAAATGACTATAATCAATGTTGCTCATTATCTTGAATGTAGGCCACCTAAACTTCGTGTTGGGAAGATATGCCTAGGAATCACCTAAATATTAACTTCTAGAGAGAGATTTCATATGATTCTAGTTCTTTAGATATGGGTCACATTTCTTTCTTCAACATGATCAAAGAGGAGTTAATCAGATTTATTTATTTGGAGGAGCCAATAATACATTCTTTAAGTATTTTCTTAGTAATTTTTGGATTCATCCCATTCACACTTTCTTGGTTATTTATGTTGTCCTCCAATTTTTTTAAACAAATTGCAATGGGTCTAGGTGCACCCATATCCCCTAGAAATGGTAGATGGAAATGCTCAACAAATTTCTTAGCAGCCAAGTATATACATTTATAGTTGTTGATTGAAGTTGTAATGTCCTTCTCTAGCATCATGCTAGTTGTTTGACAACTTGACAAGGTTGCATAGTTCAATTGATTCTCTTTTCAACCATTCTTGGAAGATGTTATAGTGTATTATTTTCTTTTTCTTTCCATTTCTTTAACTCATCCATGGTGAGATGGACTGCATACATAAATATGTTTTTTTTCTTTGACCTAGTCCAAAAATGTAAGAAATTGTGTGGACATGTCAAGGAAATCCTTGAGACTTGCATGCATTTGATTTTTGGCCATTCCAAGATCATCTTGTAACTTAAAGGCATGGGCTTTAAACTCTACAAGACTAGACCTGTCACCTTTGTAATGAGTCATCTTCTACTCCAGTGCCTTTATCTTCAACTTATACTCTTCAATGTTTTTAGCCATGTATCCAATGTTCAATTCTGAGGCCTATGAGAATGCAACCGATGTTGATGCGATGGAGATGGGATCTCTCCTAGTGTATTCCATGAGAGGGATTTTAGTCATCACCATGAGTTATCGAGCTGCTAGTATATTTATCTTCGTGTGTGTCTGTTTTACAATCTTTCCCCTTGCCTTGTTGAAAACAAATGAATCTAAGACTACCATTTTGTCTAATTTGGAAGTGGTGAATGAACCAAATTGAAGCTCTCATAATGAAAAGTGATCTCTCGTCATCACATTCTTGGGTGTGCTAAATGAGGTCTTAGAAGGACCAATGTCCATGGGATCAGTTCCTCCCACCTATACCTCCTTTTTATTATATTTTTTCTTCTTTTCTAATTCTATATTCATCTTCTTTCATTTTCCTCTCCTCTTCTTTTCATTTTCTTTCCTCCTCTAATTTTCAAATCCTTAGCACTTCAACTTATTTCTCAAGCCTTTATTTTTCTATTGTTTCTTTTGTTGCTTCTTCATTTTTCAATCTCTCTTTCTTTGCCTACTCCCTTTCTAATCATTCATTCCTTACTCTAGAGCCACTACCCATCCTAAAAATGGCTTCATCTAATGACACAACTCTTCTATACAACTCCTCCTCCTTTCATACTCTATTTTGGTATAGCCATATATATTTTCAAGCCCTACAATGATGGCTAACAACATCTAGAGGATCATGCTGTCTAAATATTTCATACCCAAGTATGAAGGTGGTCAGAGTTTGTTCTTCTTCTATTGCTTCTTCAATTTCATTGAAGCTATAATCTCCCACTCAAAAAGGTAGTGGAGGCCATGGAGATTTCTTTTTATGAACCTAGGTTAATCCTACTCCATGTACAAAATTTTTGATACTTTATCTCCTAGAGTGCCAACTTATCTAAGGTAAATCTAGGAAGTGGACGAGGAGCTTTAATAACTTTGAAAACTTTGGCATATGTAAATTTTTCAATGACATACTAGTCACCCACCTGTCCAACATCTTCCATAGTTTTTATTAACATAGATCTCACTGGACCACAGAAAAACAATTGGTACAGAGAAGCTATGAACCACAAACATATCTAAGTGTAGTGTATCATGTACCTATGTTTCCATAGATTTTAACAATAGATATGGATTGGGGGATCACGATTCACTTGGTTTCCATTTCCAACCTATCCCGAGAATAATTTGACTATTCAAGTGATATCTAGTAGGTGTGAAGACATGAAAAAAGTTGGATGTGTGGTTGGCCTTGGAGATGGCATGGCCCACTGATGTTGACGGGATACCGCCCCAATTATGTTAGGATATTTAGACACTTAGGAGTTAGTTAAGATCTACTTGGTCTAATATGTCATTAGGTAAAAGTGTGTTTCTTTAGTATGCATTTGTAGTTAGGCAATCCGACGGTCACAATATGTTCCCGACATAGAGTGATCCGACAGTTCATACTGTCCTCGATCTTAATGGCCATTAATCCATGGCTTAACACCCGATTGGTCCATGATCTCTATTTAAAGAGCATGGAGGGTCATTTGCCAATGATCGATTGTGAGAAACTCTCTTGTAAAATCTCTCTGTAATCTTTTTCTTTACATTAATAAACTGCTCCAAGTGGCCGTGTTGGTTGGGGCTGTGGATGCTTCCCCGTAGGGGTTTTACCATGTGAAAACATCGGTGTGTTGATCTTTGATCTGGTTATGTGAGTGGTTACTGAAGTTGTTTGTCCTCTGTTGGAATACTTGTGTTGTCGAACATGGTATCAGAGCCTGTTTGAAGACCCGCTCCTGTTGTAGATCGGGAACATATCGTGATCGTCGGATTGCCTAACTACAAATGCATACTAAAGAAACACACTTTTACCTAACGACATATTAGACCAAGTAGATCTTAACTAACTCCTAAGTGTCTAAATATCCTAACATCCCCCCTTAAGAACAACTTTGGATAGGATTGAAGGATTTACAATAATGACACAATAGGAGAAGGAAGGAGGCATTATAGCCTGCAAATGTCTCTAGATCATGAGTTTCTAAAACTTGAGCCAAAAGAGAAGAGGCTCGCTGGAACTGTGAACGTGTCCGACGTTGATCTGAAGGATCACCAACAAGATCACCAGCTGCTTCTCGTGTTGAACGGACCCATCTAGGAAGCGGTGGAACTGGTGCTTGTTTAGGTTCAAAGGAATCATCTGGAGGAATGTTAGTAGGCGGAGGTGGATTTTCATCCTCACCGTCATCATCTGAAGAAGAATCCAGAATGGGATACAGCAATGAATGAGGAGTATCGTTCTTTAATAGAAAACGATACTTGGGATCTTGTACCTCTTCCAAAAGGAAGAAAACTTGTTAGATGCAAATGGGTATACCGAAGTAAGTATGCATCAGATGGAAGTATTGAAAGACACAAGGCTCGATTAGTTGCCAAAGGATTTTCCCAAGTTGAAGGCATTGACTATAATGAAACCTTTTCCCCTGTAGCCAAAATGAATTCCATCCGCCTTGTTCTTGGCCTTGCCGACTCATGTAAATGGGAGGTCCATCAGATGGATGTTAAATCTGCCTTCTTGCATGGTGATTTGAAAGAAGAAATCTACATGGAACAACCTCCTGGTTATGTCCAAAATGACTCTAGCCTTGTTTGTCGCCTCAAGAAATCTCTTTATGGTCTCAAGCAAGCTCCCCGAGCTTGGTATGCCAAAATGGATAGCTTTCTT
>JASDQU010103160.1:1500-19654 GCA_032191745.1 Picea mariana | reverse complement strand
AGGCTCTAATGCCTCCTTCCTTCTCCTATTGTGTCATTATTGTAAATCCTTCAATCCTATCCCAAGTTGTTCTTAAGGGGGTATGTTAGGATATTTAGACACTTAGGAGTTAGTTAAGATCTACTTGGTCTAATATGTCGTTAGGTAAAAGTGTGTTTCTTTAGTATGCATTTGTTGTTAGGAAATCCGATGGTCATGATATGTTCCCGACATAGAGTGATTCGACTGTTCATACTCTCCTCGATCTTAATGGCCATTGATCTGTGGCTTAAAACTCGATTGGTCCATGATCTCTATTTAAAGAGCATGGAGGGTCATTTGCAGATGATCGATTGTGAGAAACTCTCTTGTAAAATCTCTCTGTAATCTTTTTCTTTGCATTAATAAACTGCTCCAAGTGGCCGCGTTGGATGGGGCCGTGGATGTTTCCCCGTAGGGGTTTTACCACGTGAAAACATCGGTGTGTTGATCTTTGATCTGGTTATGTGAGTGGTTACTGAAGGTGTTTGTCCTCTGTTGGAATACCTGTGTTGTCGAACAAATTAAATATAGGACTTGTTTGAATGACTAGATAAATCATGGGCACACATGACTCTCTGAATTGATTCAAATCATCTTCACCATACAATATGCCTATGAGAGCCATGGTGATCTTGTAGGGAGTTCGTAATAGACTAGTGGCATATGTTCCTATCCTCCCTACTCTAAAATATTTACCAGTTTCCCACCAAATCTTCATAACATTTCTATAATTCATAGGGAATTGCAATATCCACTCATCATCCAAATCCACTTTGGCAAGCAGGATATTCTAACATGCATCTAGAGATGATGTTTCAAATCAGGAAACAGTCTTCCCATTAGCATCTTGTATGAACTTGTTGTCAATGTTTGCATGGTTGATAATATAAGAAGTGAGTTTTTCATAAGAAATAACATGTCAAGTAGCTATTTTGTGAAGGTTTGACTTCTTAGTGGACTAGTAGACACCTGCATCAAGATTGGTGTCTCCAAGGAAGAGTGGAATCTCAAGAAATTTTTCCTCCTGAGACATCTTTTACAAGCATTCCCATTTGAAAACCATCCTTAGGTGCATACAACATTTTTTATTGGCATAAATAGTCCATGGAATTTTGAAATCAATCTCTAGTTAAGTTTTTTCACAATCTAGACTAAGCTCGATTACTTGCTTTTTTTTGTTGGTTATCTCTCTGGGAATCCAAATCTAAGCCAAAAACTCACCCATTTAAAAAAAAATGAGCATCAATGATGTTATTTTTACAAACAAAATTGAATTTTCCATGTATGGAAAAAATAAAGACACAAGGTGTTCGTAGGTTTCTTATACTCAATGTCAAGTGTTTCCAAGGGAAAACTATGTCAATGCGATGGCCATTTCAATAGATTTCTCTAAAAATATGGTAACTTGAAAGATGAGGAAATGAGTGTGCATCCTATATACTTGAGTGAATTTGTATTTCTCGTGTTTTCATGCCTAGAAGAGTTTCTTGGTTTTAGTTGCGTCGAAGAGGGGAAAGGTCACCCTTCACTGGAGATTGATCCTTGGATAGGTTAGATAGGGCCTCTTATTCCTCTTTTGCAAAAGGTTGTGTTTAAGAAATCCCTTTCCCATTTATTTCACCCGGGAGTATTATCTTTAAGGGAAAGAGAGAAATACCAATATTCCTCTCATAGGTTTCATTTCTTCATGAATGAGACCATGTTAAGAAAAAATGTGGGAGGGGTGAGGTGTGTGTGTGTGTGTATATATATATATATCCTATACGTATACAAGGTTGGAGTTGTTCACTGGATCCGAGGACCCGCAAGTTGTATGTTTGGAAGGTTCAAAGGTTCCTCTATTTTTTAAATGAAATTCTGGTGCACTTTACACAAATGAAGAATGCCTCCACTGGCTAGGGGAAATAACACTCATATTTCTCTTAGAAACCATGACAACTTTTGGTCAATTGGTTGGTACAAAGAAATCAGGTGCTTTCCCTTAGTTATGTAGGGTTTGTAGGGTTTTGCCAACATTCGACAATCATACAATATTTCCATCCAACAAAAAGGACGGAATACTATCTTTTATTTTTTGTTTTTTATTTTGTCATCTTGTTGGGTTTAGTGGCCAAGTGGCAACAAGTGAAAGATAATTTCTTAGAACCAAAGGAAGGTCATGAGAAAAAAAAACGTTCAAGATGGGATAAGATGCTTAACTAGAAAATGACAAATCCAGAGAGATTTGTATGGCTTCCATGGATCGTGGTGGCCTTGGGAATGTTTGTGTATATTAGGATATTTTTTTGCATCAATACATTTGAGGAGGTCATAGTTTAAGCGTTCTACGGAATGACTTTTTTTCATCGATATTTTTCATGGAAATTTGCCTGAAATCGAGTGAGAAATTGTTAGATGCACAGATTTGAGTGATTATTTATGTATACTCTGAGTGCCCCAAGGGATTTTCAACATGTTGAATCCTTTTTTGCATTCAAAAATTGATTTTAAACAACGGAAAATAGTGATTTCGTGCAAATGTATATCGTCAAATTCCAATGAAGAAAACCATTTCGTAAAACAATTAGACAACACCCTTAAGGAGAAAGTGAAATAGTGAAGTAAATTACTCAAGAGTCAATATGTATTTTATAAAGAAAATGTGACATTTTCCCACCTTTTTTAAACTTTTAAAAGGGTAAAATAAATCTTCATCGCATGTCCCACAAGTTTTCTTAGGTATTATAAAGGATTAACAATGCAATTTTGAGAAAGTTGATGAGCTCGTGATGTGTTGTGCCTTGAGAAATTTTATAAGCATACAACAAAGAGTTCTTATCGTAACAGTGGAAGTTTCTCTTGTGTGTAATAAATGAAGTTGTCGTGAGGTTTCAAATTTTGATGAGTTGTGATATATCGCGAGAGAAAGTACTATCAGGTGTGGTGTGTCATAAGGGTTGAAAACTTTGAGAGGTGTGATATGTCACAATGAAATCAACTTTATCTGCAATGCACCACTACCTTAGAATTTTTCCAATGTTCTGATGTGTCACACTTGAAGATTGAAGGATGTGATACATCACATAAAATGAAAACTTTCAAAGATGCCAAATGTTTCCAATTTTTTTTGTTTTTCTATATCACATAGAATCAAACTTACATGCAATGCGATGTATCATAGAAAAGTAATCTTTCATGTGTTGTATCACACCGAGACAAGTTTTTGTGCGATGCAATAAGGCAAGATTTTACAAGTTTTTTGAGGCTACAACAAATGTAAATTTGCTCAAAAGGATTAGAAAAATAATCAAAAGCAACTTGAAGAGGTATTTGAAAAAAGTCAGATACTTGTTCACATTGAAAATTATTCTAAATTGTTTTCTCAACTCAAAGATAACTCTATGGAGGCTCATCAATCTTAAAGAAAAGGAATCCCAATCTCTTTTTTCCTTATCCAAATAACAAAGAAAAAAATGTATGGGGAAGTTGTTTCTTTCTCAACATACTCTTGAAATGTTGCAACGTGACATTACCTTGAAATCAATCTATTGTTATTTTAAAATGTTAGAATATGACATAATATTCGAGTCAATCTATTAAATTACCATTGCTGAAATGTTGGAATATGCCAATTACATTACCATTGCTGAAATGTGGGAATATGCCATAACATTAAAGTCAAATATATTATCAACCTTAAACATAACCTCTTATATTATTGCTCTAAAAAAATGCCACGACGTGGCATAACATTGAAGTCAACCATATTATTACTTTGAAATTTTACAAAATTTTGCAATGTGACATAATTTTCACAAGACTTTTATAGAGATTGCCTTGAATAATGTATTTCCAAAAGGAAACGTAACATTTTTTTAGCATAATGCAAACCATATTTGACATTTGAGAAGGACAAAGGTATGATGGAAAACCATAATCAATCATAGTGAACCATAGTTGAACATTCTGATTAATAGTCAACCAAGCTCAAACATAGTCAAACATGGACAATCATAGTAAACCATAGTAAAAAGTCAAACATGATCAACCATGGTCAACTAAAATCAACCATAGTCAAACATACTTAACCATAGTCAACCATCATCAGATAAGGTCAACCATCATTAAACATGGTCCATCATGATCAAACATTCTTAACCACAATCAAATATAATCAACCATAGTTATCCAATCAACAATGGTCAACCCATATTCAACCATGGTTAATTATAGTCAAACATGGTCAACCATAATCAACGATAATCAATCAAATTCAATTACGCAATTTTACTAGTTTACATTTTAAAAGAATATATTAAAGTAAAGTGAACTTTTATATAACTAATTTTTTTTTAGCATACTCACTTACTCCTCCGTAAGCCATGAGGTAAGCCACTATAACCTCCCAACACACAAGGTAAACATCCCTAGAAAAACTAAAACTAAAATTATCTTTTAGAATATATATATATATACGTTTTTAAGAAATATTTTTTTAGATAAATATAAAAAACTTGAATTTCTTTAGTTTAAACATTTTTGCGGAATGGTTTTTTTAATAAATATAAAAATTATGAATTGAAAAGAAAATTTACCCCTTAAAGTGTGAGGGATTTTTGCTATGAATGATAGTATGGGTTGGTGGAAAATTGAAATTTATGTAAGTGTTTGTTTTCTAACTTTGATTTAACAAATTACATTCTCACTAAGTTGAAAAGTATCATAATGAATATTTATATTAAAATACCTTTATTGATAAAAATGTAGGAGGTCCCAAAAACATAAACAATTTCTGCGCAATCAAAACTTTCATATTATTTATACTTGTCTCTCTGTACATGGTGGCTTCCACCATACAATCATTCCACTAAAAATATTCAGCACACTTAAAATTGATACTTACAACTGAGTTAAATTGCAAAACACCAAGCAAAACTTACGTCATGATCCACATCAATTGCTAAGTTTTCAAATGGAAAGAAACCCTTTCTAGACACTGAAAAACAACTGATACTTACAACTACGATATAAATTGCAAAACACCTGCAAACTTATGTCAAGATCCAAATCAACTGCTATGTTTTCAAATCGAGAGGAACCCTTTCTGGACACTAAAAATTGCTTTAAATTTTTTAGATCATCACTAATAAATTTCCAAGGAGAGAAACCCTTTCGTTGTTGTGAAAAAATTAAACTTCGAAGATATATAAGTTTCTTATTGTAATTTATATGCATTATGTAGTAAGTTAATAATTGATAATGTGCATTTTTCATTCTATCAATTGAATAGTAAATAGTATAGAGAGAGCAATATCCAATGTGCTAAGCAGTATCGAATGTTGTTGCAGGTGGATCAGATTTGAATTGTTTTTGGATCCGATGGCCTATAATTCACCTACCTTTGCATTCAATGTTGCTTAACAGTCTAGATATTGCTTTCCCTGTTATATGGTGGTCAATATCCAACCTGTTAGGCAACATTGAATGTTGGAGTAGGTGGATTATAAGCAATCTAAATTGCTTTCAGATATGAAGGTCTATAATCCACATATCCAACCAATAGAAGAATATGGTACACACCCAATCATTAACTTACTACATGGTAAATAGTGTGGTATCCATATTCTATATAACCATTCTATTCTTGATGACATAGTCCTATAATCCCTACATACAACTGCATCCTCTACATTTCTTCTTCTTTCGTGAGTCTTTCTAAAGCTACAGACGACCAGGTTTCGGAAAAAAAGGCCAACAAGAGGCCGTTATCTCGTCCAATGTTCGTCCACCTTCTTTCCATGTCTTCACCACCTGCTTTCCATGTCTTTATAGTAGCCCTGGAACCGTGTTTTCTTTCACATCCAGATATGAAATTGTTTTTTTGTCATTAAAAGTAGTTGTTGACATGGCGCCCCTATGTATGTTTCATTGGAAGGTATTTTTGTTAAGAGTTGTAATCCTGTGATTTAATTTAGTTAGTAAAACAGTTAGTTTATAGTTACTCCCATTTAGAAACAGTATAACTGTTCTTTGTTAGTATTTATATAGTTCAATATTAAATCAATCAACCAGCGTTCATTCCCAACATTTTTGTATTCTTCTTTTATTTTTGTTTTCATGGTATCAGAGCATGAGGTTGGGAGCAGAGAGTCCGTTGTGTGTGCCCACTCCCAGATCTTGAAGAATACTCGTTGAACGCTGCATGTTGTGCCTGCGTACTAAGGTTGTGTATGGTTGCATTGACCAGAAGTTGTTTATGCTATCAACTGTTTAATGTTGTTTGTTTATGTTCTCTTCCACAATGAAGAATACCATTCCTATTGCCAGCCGGTTTGAAGAATCCACCTGCCAGTTTGAAGAAGTGCCACAGAGCTGTCACCGGTTTGGAGAAAAGTTGCCCACCAGTTTGAAGAAGTGCCATAGTGCTTCCGCCGGTTTGGAGAAGAGCCACTGTCGAATTGGAAGAGGGCTTTGGATGAGAATTGCAGGCTTGGAATTCCCTTACTCTATATTTTTCTGAAGAGTATTTATAAAATTTGGAATTTATTTAAAATTTCATTGAAATCTGAAAAATTCACTTGTTTGGAATTAGAAAAATGTTTAGTTCTTGGTCAATTCAAGTACCAACTTTAGTTGGTTCCAATTATTATTTTTGGAGTGAGAAGGTGAAAGCCATTTTACAAGGTCAGGGATGTTGGGATTGTGTTGAAACAAGGTTCATAGAACTTGATGCAAATGTTGTTGCATCTATGATTGTTGTTCAAAGAAAAACATTAGAAGAACTTAAGCAAAAACAAGGAAAATCCAAATCATATATTTTAGTTTCATTAGATGATTCTATATTTCCTAAAATTATTGGTGCCAAGACTGCTAAAGAAGCATGGGATATTCTTAAATTAGCTTATAAGGGTAATGATAAAGTGAAAACTGTGAGACTTCAAACCCTTAGAACTCAATTTGAAACCCTCAAGATGAGTGAATCAGAAAATGTTGATCAGTTTATGAATAAAGTTATGGGTATTATTAATCGACTTAGGATTAATGGAGAAAAATAACTCGCGAACCAAAGAGTTGTTGAAAAAGTTCTTAGAAGTTTACCTAAGAAATTTGAAATGGTAGTTACTGCTCTTCTTCAGTCGAAAGATCTAACTAACTTTTCTATAGAAGAATTGACTGGTTCATTATTATCTCATGAAGCAAGGATGACCTTGGATCTTGGTACTTTAGAACATGCATTTCAGACTAAGGTGTCCATGGATAGAGGCAGAGGCAGAGGTTTTCGTGGACGTGGTAGAGGATGTTCTCAAACAAGAGATAAACTTGAACAAACAAAAGACAAGTCAGAGCAGTCAAGATCGTCTTCACAAGATCGTGGTTAGAGATGGACAAATAAATCAAAAATCCAATGTCATTATTGTAAAATGTTGAGTCATCATATATCTGAATGTTGTAAGTTGTAGTTTAGAAATAAATCTAATGTCACGGAAAGTGAAACATCTGATCCTTTGTTTCTTTCATGTCAAGTATCTCAGCAAATTCTTGACAAGAATGTTTGGTTTCTAGATAGTGGATGTAGCAATCATATGATTTACAATGATTTACTTTCTAATCTTGATACATCTCTTATTACTACAATTAGTTTGGGTGATTATCATTCGATCAAAGCTTCAGGAAAAGATGTTGTGTCAGTTTTAACAAAGCANTCTAGATAGTGGATGTAGCAATCATATGATTTACAATGATTTACTTTCTAATCTTGATACATCTCTTATTACTACAATTAGTTTGGGTGATGATCATTCGATCAAAGCTTCAGGAAAAGATGTTGTGTCAGTTTTAACAAAGCATGGTGAAGTAAAAAATATTCCTAATGTTTACTATGTACCAAATATCAAACACAATTTGTTGAGTATAGGGAAATTAATGGCACATGGTTATGATGTGACTTTTCACAACAACACTTGCACAATTCTTAATCCAACTAAAAGACTTGTTGCAAAAGTCCCTATGACAAAGAACAGATGGTTTCCCTTAGAAAGGAGAAGTGGGAAGATGTATGCATGTAATGTTTCTAATGTGACTGAAACTGAGTTATGGCATTATCGTTGTGGTCATTTACCAGTCAAAAGTATGAGTTTGTTACAAAGACAGTCTATGGTAACAGGATTGTCTCCTTCGATTAATGAGATTCCTTCTTGTGAAAGTTGCATAGTAGGAAAACACCAGCGAGATAGTTTTCCATCATCCTCTTATAGAGCCAAAGAGTGCTTAGAGTTAGTTCACACAAACTTATGTGGACCTATGAAAAATCAGTCTATTGGTGGAAGTTTTTATTTTCTGACATTTATTGATGATTTTAGCAGGAATGTTTGGGTTTATTTTCTCAAACACAAATCTAAGACTTTCACTCGATTCAAAGAATTCAAGGATGAAGCAGAGAAACAAAGTGGCAAGTTTGTCAAAATTTTGAGATCTGATGGAGGAGGTGAATATGACTCAAGAGAGTTTGTTGATTTTTGTAAACATCATGGTATTAGAAAGAAAACGACTACCAGATATACTCCACAACAAAATGGAGTGGCAGAAAGAAAGAATTGCACCATCATGAACATGGCCAGGAGTTTACTTATAGCAAGAAAAATGTCCAAATATTACTGGGCTAAAGTAGTTCATGTTCAGTTTACATACTTAACAGATCACCAACTTCCGGTGTTCAAGGTAAAGTACCTGAAGAAAAATGGAGTGGATCTAAGGTAAATGTTTCTCATTTCAAAAAATTTGGTTGTGTTGTTTTTTCTCATGTCCTTGAAGAGCTAAGAAATAATCTTGATGATAGAAGTGAGAAGTACATTTTTGTTGGCTATAGTGAACATTTGAAAGCATACAGATTATACAACCTGTTACTAAGAAATTTGTAGTAAGTAGAGATGTTAAATTTATGGAAGATAAATCATGGGATGAAATGGAAAACAATACTTCTCACAATCCTTCTCTTGCGTTAGATGAACATCAAGCACCTACAAATTTAGATGAACATGAAGAATCAATAAAACGTCTTCCAAGATTGCAAGTTCAAAATGAAAGTAGTTCTTCATCTCATAATGATTCTTCATCTCATAGTAATTCAGATTCTGGCCATAATCATCAAAGAATGAGAAGTTTGCGTGATATATATGACCAAGATGATAATGTAGTACAGTTCACATTTTTCTCATCTCAATCTACTTGTTTTGATGAAGCTGCAAAGAAAAAAGACTGGGTAGATGCAATGAATAATGAAATAGAAGCTATTGAAAGAAACAATACATGGGATTTAGTTGATCTACCTACAAATAAAAATGTCATAAGTGTCAAATGGGTTTATAAAACTAAACTAAATGAAAAATGTGAGATTGAGAAACACAAAGCAAGGTTAGTTGCAAGAGGTTTTTCACAACAACCTGGCATTGATTATGGTGAAACTTTCGCACCTGTAGCAAGATTAGATACTGTTCGATTTGTTTTGGCCATTACAACACAAAATAAGTGGCCTATTTATCAAATGGATGTCAAGTCCGCCTTTTTTGGAGTGTTGAATGAAGAAGTGTATGTCCATCAACCACCTAGATTTGAAGTTAAAACACAAGAGCATCGAGAGTACAAATTAAAGAAAGCCTTGTACGGTTTGAAACAAGCTCCACGAGCTTGGTATAGTAGAATTGATCATTATTTACTCAAAGATGGTTTCAGTAGGAGCGAAAATGAGCCTACTTTGTATATCAAGGTAAATCAACAGGGTAATATTCTCGTCCTATGTCTTTATGTTGATGACATGTTTTACACAGGAAGCATGATGTTAGATGCATTTAGATCAGCCATGAAAAATGAGTTTGAAATGACAGATCTTGGATTAATGAAGTATTTCTTAGGCATTGAAGTAGACCAATCTGATCATGGTATATTTATTAGTCAACAGAAATAGGTTGTTGAAGTTTCGAAAAAATTTAAGATGGAAAAGTGTAAGCTTGTTGACACTCCTATTTCTCTTGTCACTATATTAAGCAAGGAAGATTTGGGATCAGTAATAAGTTCCACATTGTATAAACAACTTGTTGGTAGTCTTATGTATCTTACTACTACAAGACCTGACATAACATATGCAGCAAGTTACATTTCCAGGTTTATGGAATCTCCTAAGGATTCTCATTGGAAAGTTGGTAAGAGGATCTTAAAATACATTGCAGGTACAACCACTTGTGGTTTGTGGTAAACAGCTTCAACAGACAATATGCTTACAGGTTATACCGACAGTGATTATTCAGGAAGTATTGACGACAGAAAAAACACTTCATGCTATGCTTTTCACTTTGGAAAGAATTTGATTTCATGGGCATCTAAGAAGCAGCCCATAGTTTCTATCTCTTCTGCAGAAGCGGAATATGTAGCGGCAACAACAACAGCATGTCATGCAGTTTGGTTTAAAAGGCTCTTGATGGATTTTGGATATACGACAAAAGAACCTATTTCGATTTTTTGTGACAATAACTCTGCCATTTCCTTATCGAAGAATAATGTGTTTCATCATAAAAGAAAACACATTGATACTCAATTTCACTTCATTCGTGAACTAGTAAAAAATGGTGACATTTTTCTCAAATTTTGTGCTTCTAAAGCTCAGCTAGCTAATATCTTCACTAAACCTTTGGGAAGAGATGTTTTTCAATTTCAACATCAAAGTTTAGGCATTATTAATAATGTAATCCTCGAGATTAAGAGGGAGTGTTAAGAGTTGTAATCCCATGATTTAATTTAGCTAGTAAAACAGTTAGTTTTACAGTTACTCCCGTTCAAAAACGGTATAACTGTTATTTGTTAGTATTTATATAGTTCAATATGAAATCAATCAACCAGCGTTCATTCCCAACATTTCAGTATTCTTTTTTTATTTCTGTTATCAGTTTCTACACACGATCTTTACGGATTATAGGTACACAAATCTCACTGGGAAAATAGCTCAGATCTGCACATACTTTTAGTAGGTCATTCCTTTCACATTCAATAAGAAGACTCTTTATATTTTTCCTGTTATTTTTCATTCATGCACTCGCATATTTCAGGGATACTATTTGCAGCAGTCCCAAGTGACCGTGGGCCTCATATGTTAACGAATAATAGAATATGATAAACTACATTTTGTCTGGACAAAATTGGCTATGTTCTTCCAATGTCCTAATTACCAAAACTGCTCTCCTATATGTATAATGTATATCCAGAGTGATCTAGATCTCAAATCAAAACCCCAACTTGGCAACACCTGCCTTCCTTGTGAGCTCTACAGATAATTTCTGAGTCGTTTTACGTCTGAGATCTGCACGGGCTTCAATATGAACTTTTCTGCGCCTTAGTCCAGACATCTGCTCAGTTTACAGATCCCCATATGTATATAATCATGTCAAAGCAATTATAGCATTGTACTGTTTACATGTAATAAAAAACTAGAACATGTAGCATGCAATTGGCTTTTGACCTGCGCTTTCGAGAAGCCTCGTTCTCAGAGGACATGACAACCACAGGAATCTCCTTGAGTTTTGACGATTCCTATAGATTTAGGAGATAAAATCATGTCACTCATTATCCACTTCAGAATCAATGGATAAAACTTTATATGCCCTAAATGTTGGAAATGAATAAAAATACCTTTACTCGTTCTAGCAAATCGTGGCCAGACATTCCAGGCATACAGAAGTCCGTGATTATCATATTCACCTGAAGTTCCTGACCCAGAAACGACATGCTGGACTATATGAGATAGAAGAAACCGATCTATTCAACAATTCTATCACTGTATACTGTATTATATTATGATTCTCACGAGCATTAATATATTCAGACACACATTAATCAATCAGGCTACAGCTTTCATCTCCTTACATTCACAACATTCTGATCGTCTCCTAATCCCAAAAAATCAAGAGCCCTTCTCCCACTATCCACTGTGGTTACTGCAGCCATACACAYATACATAATAAGCTTTGAAATCGCAAAAATTCCTACTTATATAACTGTATAAAAAATCCTCAAAATATCAATAATCCAAGGATCAATCCCAGTCCGAATAAAATCTTACCTTTGTAACAGGAGTTCTTCAATAGCTTTTCGATCTACAATGCTGTCATCCACGGCCAACACATGAAGCTGGGAAGTGCTTTCTCCCTTTTCGCTTGAATGATCGGAAGTCGAAGGCATGCTCTGCTCTTTTTTCGACTGTGAATCTCCCGATCCTTTCCTGCCCATTAAATCTTAGTCCACAACGATGCCCACAATGCCCTTGCAACAAACAATCTGATATGATCCCTGCGATGCCTATAGGAATTCTGTGTACCAATGCAGCCGTGAACAGTACTAACATTCGAAACGAAAAAAATAAATCAAAATATCTCGTCCGCAAGACGAATCATTCGTTCACGAGACGATCTGGTGAATTCAAGGACGGAGAAATTGCTTAAAACAAGCTGCGGTGCTATGAAGGTGGAGTTGACTAAAATCACAAGCGTGTAATCAAGTTTGCACGACGGCTGAGATTGAGGATAATTTCGGGAGATCTGTTGCAAAGATATTTCGGTGGATTCACAGCAAAGCCATTTTTTAATATCACAGACGCTTGGACACACAAAACCATCCCAGATATTGCGCGTTCAAACACCACTCATGCGTACAAAATCCAAAAATACAACCTTAGTTGCGGAGGATTATGTGGGCAGTCCGATCCGAGTGCGTAAGATTATCACATGAATTGCATATATCCAAATCAAATACAAAATTTTCCACCGCTAGATATTTCCATAACGTTTCGTCCGCCTAGCTGTTAAATCCTCACGAAATCACACCACATACCTAAAGCAAACTTCAGCCGTACATTATTTTTATTAAATATTTATAGTATAGATTCAACTTATTATCAATATTTAATATTACTATAGATTGTTTTGAATTGCATATTTATTAATATTTAAAAAATAAATGACTAAAAACATGTGCTTCCTCTTAAGAGGTTACAAGTTCAAATCTAAGGGGTAGGGTATGTATAGGCATAGGTTATTCGTTTAACGAAATGGATCTCGGTGCCAGGGGATGGGATGTGCGCTAGGAGGCCATCCCGTAAAACAAGTCGTCATTTCCATTGTTTCCCTCCTCGTTCGTCGCGAACGAGCCATTGTTCCCGACTTCATACATCAAAAGCCCACTTCATGCAGAATTTCAAATTTGAATTCAATGTGCGGGCTTTATTATCCCACGCCCTCCTGAACAAGCCACTCATTATGACCACCCTTACTGTGTAGTTGGTCTTTCAAGATCCAAATATCGTAATCAGAGAGAACCAGTTGATCCTCTGAAGAGGAAGATCGTGGTTGTTACAGTGAGCAAGTAGGTGGCTCCATAGGATTCGAGGCAAACAATCCACGTAATCGAAACTTATGTTGGTAGAATTTTTTAGATTAGTTTATCCATGGATATTTTTGCTGCATCTAGAGAGTTGTGTGGGAGAGATATCGATAGCTTCACTGCAATTATTCTGTACATTATTTTGTGGCATTTTTATGGATGGTCTTCTCACTCTTGGACAAGGGGAGCCATTCCATCTATATAATTGTCCTCCAAACACCTCCACCCCTGGCCTCTAATTGAGGAGATGTTAAATGGCATAGAGAAGTATTTGGTAATTTGTCTATAACATCACAGTTAGAGTTAGAGTGAGAGGCAAGTTAGCTCCGGACAAGCCAAGCTATAACAGAGCCCTTTATAGCTCTATTGGCCACAACCCTTTTCATGTGTTCTTGGAATTCCAACCATTCACCACCACTGAAATAACTCTTCATGTTGCATCTTCACTGACATAGTCCTCCCACACTCAGGCAGATCATGAAGTTAGATTGTTTGAATGGATCCAACCCCTCTAGCAACAAGTTCATGGCAACCTTAAATAATCTAAGTACGGAAACTTCTTCAACAAGGCAAGCAACTCACCAAGGTTCAGATTCAATAAAATCTTTCCCATCTCCCACAAGAACTTGATGAAATGGAGACCATTACCTCCTAATAGCAGAGAAACAATCCGGGTGGATATTGGTGGCCACCCACCTATTCCACTGGCTCAAGATACAATTTTCCACCTTGGCAGTTTTTCTACAGTTTTTTGGGTCCTCAACTTTCGGGGTTGTTTTGAGGTCTTAAACAACATTTTTTTAACATTTCGGGACCTAGAGGGTAATTAGAGGCTTTCGCCTAGGCCTAGTTGAAATGCATTCTTCTCGAGTAGACCTTTCCATTGAGCTATCGTGTGCCCCAAATAGAGATCGTATGCAAAAGTTACTCCCTCGGGAATCTGACATATCAACTACCTCCATCGGAGCCCACAAACCTTTTGGCATTTCATCTCCTAGGGTTATGGTTTTGGATGTTTAAGATTTTATATTTATGTTAAAAAGTTCTTTTGAGCCTCATTGTAAACACATATTCTTATGAATGAGCATAGACATCATATCTCTTCATAGAAATAAGCCGCCACCATTTTAGCGAGTTCATTCACTTTGTATTTTTACAGTTTTTGTAGATTTCTTTGATTAATAGAAATTGTGTATTATTATATATTTATATTTCTTGCAACATATCTATGTATTTCCTTATTATATTTTCACATTCATTTTGTTCTCAAAATAATCTAGATCAGTGGTATCAGAGTAGGTTGCTCCTTCTCATTTCTTAGTGCATGTCCTCGACAAGGTTAGGGTATAGAGAGTTGGGTCTTGAGCTAGTCTCTCTTGAGGAAAACCACTATTTCCAACTCAAGCAACCTCCCATGGTGGAATAAAATAAATACGAGGTTGCATGAGATTTTATTCAACTATTTCTAGGAAGCCTTCACACGAAAGAGGGACGAAATGATGGAAAAATTTCCCAAATATTTCGATGATTGCTGACAGTAGTAGATGTTGCCTCTTTCAAGGTACAAGTTAATTTTGATATTCCCTTGTTTGAAGGTCACATAGATGCAGATTCTTTGGAAAAGTGGTTAAATATTATAGAAGGTTATTTCTCTATCCACAATTTTTCCGATAAGTAAAATATCACCTTCGCACTCCTTAAGGTTGCCCCCCATGTCAAAAATTAATGGGAGACTTATTGTGAGAAAAGTTCCATAGAGGAGTCAGAAATGTTTGAGGCTAAACCCACTTAGGAGTCGAACCCACTTGGGAATATTTTATGTATATCGTCAAAGAACAGTATTTCCTTGTTGGAAACTATGATGACTAGTACATGAGATGGACCAGACTGCGTCAAGAGTGGGACCAAACAGTGACCGAGATCACAAATACCTTCCATACCTTGCGCACCAAGATGGGTATCAAATACTATGAGCGACATCTGGTTCTAAAACACTATGGGTTTCTACCCAATTACATCCAAATAGAAATGGAGTTTCTAGACATCTCATCACTAGGAGTCGCTTATCAATATGCTATCAAAATTGAGCAAAAGTTTAAATAATGGAATCAATGGGAGTTTGCGTCTAAAAATACTCAAAAACAAAATCATGGTAAAGGAATCCCTAACTCACAGAACAACCAACCTCAAAACAACCAATCCAAGCCACATGTAAAGAAGGGGAAAAAGAAGACAAAGAAGGACATTGGAAAGTGGTGCGACCTCCACAAAATCCCTTGGCACAACACTGATGAATGTCACTCGAAATACTCATTGGTGACCAAGATCAAATAAAAAGAGTTGATCATTGACTCAAAATCTGATTAAAAAAGCAATAAAAGTAAACAGATCATCGATGCAGAACCCAATGCTACCATCATGACCACAACAATCAAACCAGAAGAACCAGAGGATCCTAAGGAGGGGGAGAACCTATTCCATTTACATATGTGGGTGAAGGGTGTTGGCATGTTTTACAGGCAGTGTATGCTTGTCATTGATGGCAAGTACAACAGAGATGATGGCTTGAGTACAGGAGCATGATCTGTAATGCAGTGATAATGGGGAAGAGTAGCAACAGTGATCGTTGGAT
The DNA here is from genome assembly GCA_032191745.1 of Picea mariana. Classification (NCBI taxonomy): domain Eukaryota; kingdom Viridiplantae; phylum Streptophyta; class Pinopsida; order Pinales; family Pinaceae; genus Picea; species Picea mariana. The sequence continues at coordinate 3,600 of JASDQU010103160.1, read as the reverse complement.
CAACAATTCAAAATTCTCGATGGCTATCAGATCTCAATGTAGAGAAGAGGAGCGCGCATATATAGAGGATAGATCTCAGGCGTTAGATCTGAGCGCAGGGTCTAACCATTGTTGGATCCAGGAGAGCCTGCATTTTCTTTAAAGTGTTAGGAGAAGCGGGCTTACAAAATCCTGAAAGCAGGTGGACCATCCATCTTCGGGAAGGACACGTGGACATAGATCATCATTTCGCTGATTGGAAAGTCAAAGGTATGAAATGCTTCATCCTTTCACCTCTCGAACTCGCGATATGTGATATCGTGAAATAATCTCAATCGTTAGATCGAGGCCAAATATGGACCATTGATCAGGCTCAACGAAGGCTCGTGGAGTTGCGAAGTCTTGATAAAATCTTGACCATTGATCCAAGAGGGACGCATGGCAGAAGATCAAAGCATGTCAAACACTCCATTTTGGAGTTTCACGGATCGAGAGTTGGAGATGTCAAAGAATATTAACCACAGGAATGCCGAAATAGCGATATGTGAAATCCCGAAATGATCTGAGCCGTTAGATCAAGGTTTGATCTGGACCGTTGATCCGACTCCATTTCAGAGTTTCGTGGATCAAGAGTTGGAGATGTCAAAGAATATTAACCACAGGAATCCCGAAATCGCGATATGTGAAATTGTGATTTAATCGCAGCCGTCAGATCAAGATGTGATATGGACCATTGATCCGACTCCATTTCGGAGTTTCGCGGATCAGAACTTTGAAGTGACAAGAACACTGAACATCAAGAATGTTGAAATCGCGAAATGATCTGAGCCATCAGATCAAGTGTTGATCGGGACTGTTGATCCCACGCCATTTCGGGGTTTCAGGGATTGCGACTTGGAGAGTCAAGATGCCTCATCTCTAGATTCATGAAATGCGAAATCGTGAAAGTGCTTTATGCATAAGGTTGTGGTCACAACCCTTGGTCACATCAATGAGAGATGGAGGAAAGAGCTAGAGCAACCGAGCTCCTTTTCGGGGATCGCGACTGGGAGTGTCGAGACACATGTTCACACGAATGTCGAATTGTTGAATGCCGAAATTTTGAAATGAATGAAAGATCCCATGGAACCAATCCAACAGTGCCAGTGAATTTGAACAAGATCGGAGGGCTACTGTAGCACGACACAGTGTAACTGCCAGAAACCACTGATGGTTTCTGCCAGAGGACTCGAAGACACTTCGGGGTGATTAACAGAGGAGGTGAAGAGTCTTTGGGAATCTTCAAGAGGGATGAAGATGTTCATGGAGAGGATTGACAGCTGGATGAGCATTGAGGCCTCTAACTGGATCAACTGTCACAGAGAAGACGAAGAGTCTCAAACTGCCAGAGAGGCTAAGGAATCTCAGTATAACATAAAGTGATGTTGAACGAGTGGAAAACGACCAGAGAAGCTGAAGAGTCACGATGATGATCAGACAGAGCACTTGAGTTGTGGAGGAATTTGGCGCAGAGTGAGCATACAGAGGCATTGTGAATATTGCATGCACAAAGACAACAGAGACTATAAGAATGTTGATCAAAGAAGAGATAGGTTGTTGTCGTTGTGTAGGAGAATTGAGGTGTGTACAAGGAGGCAGAGCGCAGGAGCAGAAATGCACAGTCCAGGAATGGTGCATTGAAGGGATATGGCGCATAAAGCATAAAAGGCAGAAGAACAAAAAGTGTTAGAGGTGTGCAGAAGACACTGATGCAGACAGGGCAGAGCAATGTAACAAAACAACGACAAGGCTGGTAAGCCATTGAATAATTTTATATCGTTGTAATAAGATTTAGTAACAAAGAATTTATAATTTAGGGTCGTTGGGAGGCGCTAGGGAGGACTGGTTTCCTCGGAGGTTCAAGTGTGTGCTTGAACATAGGAAGTTGGTGCTTCCTTCTAGTTGGTGCTAAAGAAATCAGGGAGTTGGTGCTTCCTTCTAGTGGGTGCTAGAGAAAACAGAGAGTTGGTGCTCTCAGCAAGTAGCAACTTACAAAACTGAGGTTGTAGCCTCATTATGAGTTGGTTCTCATACGTATGATAATGTAAAGAATGTAACTATTACTTATCATATAAATAAAAA
>JASDQU010103159.1:104694-140286 GCA_032191745.1 Picea mariana | reverse complement strand
TGTCCTTTGTCTTCCGCGTTGGCTCGCTTGATGTGAGGGATGCTCCTGCATCAGATGTAGAGGCTTGTACCGGATAACCATGGTAACATAAGTAGAGCCTGATTGTGTCGATGAGAAAATTGATTTTCTCAACACACAAGACATGGCTCTCGAACTTATCTGTGTGTCTATTTCTCCTGAACTATAATATCATGTAGAGGAAGAATCACTTTCAACTCTGAATGAACTATGGACTAGATTGGAGGTTCTATTCGGGAATAAGGAAGCATGTGAATATTACATGCAAAATATTGACAAGATAGAGCCAACAAAAAAGCCACTGAAAGATCAAGCCTCTCAGTTTGAAGAGCCTTCTACATAGGTATCCGCACAATTTTTTATTCCATTCATTTGGGATGATATCTACTCCATTTCATATCTATTTTCTGAATCACATGCGGAAGATACCATGCATGCATCTCAGGAGCTGCATGCAAACAATTTTGCATGCACCATGCATGCATCTCAGGAGTTGCATGCAAACACTTTTGCATGCACCATCTTACTGGTGCGTCTACTTCATCAAATCCATACATATATCTACATCTTCAACAACATGTTCACCAAGAAATTTACTGAGTAGAAGTTCCACTTCCTGTGCGATCGTCTTGGAGTGAAAGACACAATTGCTTAGCAGCTGTCTTTCCTTCTTCATTTTTTGATACATTGTACTTTGAGGGGGAGTTTTTCCCATGAGGTTTTCCCTCTTCCCTCGCTTTTTCAATGTTTCATTCTTATATTCATTGTACAATGGGTACCTAACATGGCCTTGGTTGTCGAGACCCATTCATCATTTACACCCTAGTAGTGTTCAGGGGTGGTGTTGGAGATATTACACACTCCCCTATGCAATTTTTTTCTTAAGGTTGATAATCCAATGTTGAGGGCGCTTCCATAGATGAGAATATTCTATACTGATAATATTCCCCTAAAAATTAGGGTGCCTTCCCTCTTCAGTTCAAATTCAGTTACACTTCAATTAGACTAGTGGAAGTCACTCATGCATGGAAACCTCGGTTTTATCACCAACAATTGCATATTCACCTTGGTTTTCTAACCAAGAGTGTGCATACCTAATGCATGTGACCAAGATGGAACATATCTTGTAATAGCATGTGTCTTTGTCACTTCCACACGTGTGATTCAGTTAACTGATGAATGAATGGACCAATTAACTAGGGCTAGGTGGTAGATTACTTCGGTTTATGTCAGTGAGTGTCTATATCTCTTTAGATCACTACTATGACACATTAGTTACTCATGTAGCCTATATCTATTTTAAATTATTCATTCTTTGAGTGTGGAATAAAATTAATACAATTCTTTCATTCTACTCTCTTCTCTTCTCTCTCGCAAGCTTTGTGTGTTTATTTTCTATTAGCTAGGTTCATTCTGAAAACTTCACAAAACTCGGGATTTGACAAAGTTTAGGGAAAAGAATGAGAGATTGGGTTGGCCATAAGGARAAAAACAATCGCAACAAGTCCTCCAATCATCTATAAAGCTGGTGAGGAGGATTGGTTCTTTGGCTTTCATATATTTATCTATGAATTATCCATACCTAGTYTGCCTTCCATCAAATCGGTGTATCTTCCCGCTTACCTTTATCGTCATCCTCTTTGTCTCCCCTTCAAACATTTTCTCTCCAAGTGGAGAGTTTCAAGTTGCAMCCCAAAAGAATATTAACAACAAATTCTGTGTGATTTAGGATGAAATTTGTGGACTCATATCTATATGATTGTCAAAAATGTCCGTACACAAAGATTAACCCAAGAAGAAAAACCTTATGAAGGAAAGCCAATAAATCCACATCCTTTGACAATATGGACTCCAATGTACATAAATTCGAAGGGGGTTATGTCCTTTCCATGATTTTACCCATTTTGTCCTCTGGGCCATTAAGGAGGGGTGCTCTATGTGGGAAATGGACATGGAGATTGCAATATATGCTCTTGTACAGGTAACAATTTTTTTGATGCCAAACCCTAATACGATCGTCGACATGTATTTCAATCTCTTACAAGGGAAATCACAAGTGGCTACACCACGATGATCAACATTTGTAAGCGATCAATGCGAGTTGGTCGCCTTCGAAGCCACGATGAGAACTTGGCTGTCTAATAAGCTCGACGTTATCACATAAAAGGGATTGCATATTAGTATCCTTTACTGTATCAAAAAATCACTACTTATATTTTTTTGGGAAGGGAAACAAATTCCATTCTTATATCACGGTAACAATGCTCCATGTACACCTCCATAACCAATCTAGTACAAAATTGGGACTGTAACTATTGTCACTATATACACAGATAGCATACTCAACAGGACTCGGAAACTTTGACAATATTCAGACGAAAATAAAAAAAAACATCACTAACAAACTGCATATTTATCATACTAGTGGCTTCTTTGAGCTGGTCAGCTTGGCAATTTCAGGCTGCTGTAGATTTCTGATTGCTGTTGAATTCATGATTTTTTTTTTTGTCAATAAGGACTGTTTGTTGTCTGTGTAGTACTTTGTTATGATCATCTCCAAACTATATACCAGCCTTTTCTTGAAGGCGATGGTTGCCATCTTCTCCTTCTCCAATCTCGAACCTGCAACGATCTAACATAGTTGTTCCTTGCTGGCTTCCCAAGGCATAAGTATATATCAGACTGCTAAAAGACCATCCGAGAAGGATTCTGTATCAAGGAGCTAGCACGATAATGGTAAATCGAGTTTTTTATTTACTATGACGTCGACATTGTGAAATAGTTCGACATAATTAAAAAATCAAATGAATATAGGAAGGCCACAAGAAAACTTCATAGAATAACCGTTGAAGTGCTTTCTTATTTCATTATCAATATTTACAGAGATAACATATGTATAGTGATTTAATCTAGACAAATTGACCTTCCAGCCTAAAAGAATAAAGAGGTTCGGTGGCATACTGTGTCTGACATAGTGTATTAAGAGATTGCTGGGGTGATTTAAAATCTTTTGTTAGATCTAAAACTATGATGATGCTATGATAATATAAGTTGTGATATTTAATAATATGTTTCATAAGCAATTTCTTGAAGTACGCAACAATTTCTTTGTATTTTACAGCTGAATATTAGATGCATTGAAACAATAGACAATTTCAATTTCAAGAGAATTTGGGATTCGAGTAGAGGATAGATGGCCATCTAAACAGAACTACAGAACGCTAATGGATCTACCACATATCATACTCATTTCATGCTCTCTACTCACTTTGCAGAATTAGTTATGTCAGATCATTGTGGATTGCGCCGTGGACATCCAACGTATATCATTCAACACTTGTATAAAACTTAGGGTTTCCAAGCAATTTATAGTGACGTCTTCTCTTGGTGCTCACGATTCTACCCCAAAGAATGAACAAATCCATCTCAAACTGCAAACCAGGGGCTATGGCTATGGATGTTAGGGAAACACTATTTTAAGTTTATTCTAAAATCATATTTTAGATATTCCATTCAAGATCTTCGTCTATCTACAATGCTATTATAGATATATGACTCCATATCTACAATTCTATAACTTAACTAGGGAGGTCCTTTAAGGGAAAAAAACTTAATTGAGGGAAAAAAAATTAATTAGGGATAGGCCCAGTTGTGATACCATATGTAATGTCTCAAATAATCGACAAGATAAATTCATAAATTATCCAATTAAATAACCAACAATTTGTAACTAAGGAAACCTTAATGAAATTTAATCAAGGAACTTTCTTGCTTTGAAGAACCCAACTTACCTACAACCCAAGCACTTCATAAATGTAGCCATACTGACCTTGCGAACTGCAACACGAAGTGGGGGATGACTCTCCACCCAACCATAGACCTTGCTACTCTAATATTTAGTAGTAGTTCACCCCCGAGCCTTCAATATACTACCATGTCAATGAATCCTTCTCATTCCCCTCTCTATAGCTTCGGCCAAAGAGACGTGCCCATAGAGATCCCCTTCTCTCATCCTTTTCCCTCTTTATATAGAGTCCATCTATGGTAAAGAACCCCAATCCCTAGGGTCTCTTATTTAATTATTTATTATAATTTAGAGTTTTTCCATTAATTACGGTTACTTATTTTACCATTCTCTTTAATTACCCTAATATCCATAAAAAATACTTATTATGACCCCTTTTACGATAATTATGTTGTTGATTGCAGCTTCATGAGACATCCTCTAGATCGTTCTCCTCTAAACTAAGTTGAGACATCTGTGTGAGGAAGCCCAAGTGTTGGGTGTGCACATGTGATGGGTGTGCGTCAGACTCTGGACTGAGTTGTGATGACATGTGGTCTATTTATTTGTACTCCTATAGACTGAGTTGAGTTAGCTTGAGATGGTCTCCTGCCTTGTACTCATGTGGACTTAGTTGAATTGGCTTGAGATGGTACTCCAGATGGTTCTCTTGTGGACTCAGTTGAGAAGTCTGTTGAGTAGGACGTCCCTGTGGTTGAACACATGTGGACGTGTCCCTAGTGGCTGAGCACTATTGGACATGTGAGATCCTTGCTATATTGTTTGAGAGTAAGATTTACTTGTAACCCTAATTTGTGATGTAAAGGGTACAAGCCGACCCCACCATATGTGAAAGATAATTAATATTTATGTAATGATTAATTATATTACTGAGTTATTGAGGTTGGGCTTATTGTGCCAATAGACACACATATTGTTGTGTCAAGTCATGTATAAATAGAGGGGAATCCCCATTGTGGATAACACACTCTCACTTGTCATTTCAGAATTTCAGCAAGTGCATGTACGACTGAAGTGCGCACCTCTCTTGGGCACTAGGTTCTAGGTTTTAATAAGCACCCTCTTGTGTGCTAGGTCTCTGGTGTGGGAGATATTCTCTTGAGAATATAGCAAAGGATTGTTGGGTTTTTCCCTTGTTTGAGAAAGGTTTTCCCAGGATACTTCTTGTGTTCTTGTGCATGGTTATTCTTCTTGTGATTTTGGTTATTGCAACACTTGTGTATGGTGTTGTTACATTTGTTTATGGTTCAAGTACATTCTAAGTGAAGTAAACCTCATGCTTGAGCCTAGCAATCATTAAAATTCAACATGGTATTAGAGTAGAGTTCTTGAAGAACCATTGCACAATTTTTCAAGCTAGTCGTCACCTCCTAGTTACAGAAAAGTATGACCCTCTAGGGTTTCCAGAAAAAAGGTACGACCCTCCCTTTTTTGCTTGTTTCAGCACCTTCCACTGAAATGTTGGGGCTAAATTTAGCATAGGAGTGTATTCCCTCCTTCAACGCACCTCTAGAGACTCTTAGAGTGTAAATCAGAGAAATTTTTATTTTTGGCCCTAGGGTTTCTAGGGTTTCTGCAGAAATTTTGGTTTTAGGGTTTCTGCAGCTCATTGAAAGATTTTTCAAGATTAACAGTGTTCTTCTAACTTTCAAGGCTTATTGTTGGTATTCATAAGTCCAACGAAACCTAAGGTTGCTAGCCTAGTTGTTAGGTTTCCTAGCCTAGTTACTAAGGGTTTGTGGAAGAATATGCAAACCATGAGGAACACAACTTTGGTGGAAGATAGGCTTGATGGATCAAGCAACTTCAGTTCTTGGAAATCATGACTACAAATTACCCTAGAAGAGGATGACCTATTAGGTGTGATCCAAAAGACTCTACCAGAAACAACTATCGATGAAGAGAAGGAAGAGTGGAAGGAAGATGATGTCAAAGCAAGGAAGATAATCATCTATTCAGTAAGAGATCATCTCCTACCTCGTATTGCCAACCTGAAGACAACTTATGATATGTATGATGCATTGAAGAATATGTTTGAGAGTACCAACACCCTCAAAGATCTTACATTGAAGAATCAACTTCAACATATCAAGATGATGAAAGATGGCACTGTTGCTACCTTCTTCATGAATATTTCAGAGATCAGAGATCAGTTGGGTGCCATTGGAGAAACCATATCAGAAATAAAACTTGTCTTGACTACTCTCAATGATTTTACAAGACATCGGGAACCATTTCTTCAAAGTATTAGTGGTTGAGCAGATCTACCAGGATTTGATATTCTATGGACAGTCTGCACCCACAAGGAAACCATACTTATAGTCAGAGGAGTGCAAGACTCCCCTCATGATGATAACCATGCTCTTACTTTTCATACAAAGAAAGGAAAAAGAATAAATAGAATAAGTTTCAACAAATCATTCAAAGACAAGAAGACTTATGAATCAACTTCAGGTCAAGAACACAAAAAAGACAAATCAAAGATTCAATGTTTTAGATGTGACAAGTATGGACACATTGCGAGAGATTGTCCTACCAGAAATAAAGGAAGACAACTTACCTCCACTGTTGATGTTGATCCAGAACCACATCGGAAAGATGAAGACATAAAATATGAAGCCTTCTTATTCATATCAACACTCTCAGGTATGGTTCCTATAGATAGTGATATTTGGTTAATTGATAGTGGTGCCTCCAGGCACATGACCAGATATAGAGATCATCTTACAGACCTTGTTGAGAAAGAGTCCAGTCTACACGTTGTACTTGGAGACAATGCCAGATATAATGTGAAAGGGGTTGGAACTTATACATTCCAACTATTTTCTGACATACCCCTTCAGTTGAGTGAGGTACTATATGCACCTGGGATGAAAAGGAACCTTGTCTCTGTTTTTTACTGAGAGGATAAAGGCTACAGGGTTACCTTCTCTAAAGGAAAATTTCTTGCATGGCACAAGAACTCACATATGAATTCTTCCCGAGTGATTGGTGTTCAAGAAAACAACTTATACAGGTTGACTGTCTAACCAGTCTAGGCCATGTTACATGATACTATCATCTTGAGTGAACTATGGCATAGGAGACTTTCTCATATCCATTATAGAGCCCTTCTTGCTCTGGGGAATATGGTAACATGCCTTCCAGAGATACATCTTCAGCGTGATGGTGTTTGCAAAGGTTTTGATCTTGGAAATAATTTCAAGGGGTCCTTCTTGAGTAGTGACATCAAATTCATGGGGATCTTGGACTTGATACATTTAGATGTGTGTGGACCCATGAATGTTGCTTCCTTGAACATATATTTTTACTATGTGCTCATCATCGATGATCACTCTCTAAAGACGTGCATTTGTTTTTTGAAGACCAAGGATGGAGTCCTTGCGAGATTTCAAGAATTTAAAGCTCAGGTTGAGAAACTGACTAGGAGGAGGATCAAGGTGATGGGACTAGATAATGGAGGAGAGTACCCCTCCAGGGATTTCAATGATTTATGTATTGAGGCGAGCATCAAGAGGGAGTACACCTTTCCTTATAAACCTCAACAAAATGGGGTTGCAGAGAGGAAGAACAAAACCATCATTGAGGCAACCAAAGTGATGATACATGATCAGAATCTACCTATGATTTTGTGGGAAGAAGCATCCATGACAACAGTGTATGTTCAGAAGAAGAGTCCTCATCAAATTCTGAAGAACATGACTCCCGAAGAATCTTTCACCAGAATGAATCTTGAGGTTGGACACTTTAGGATATTTGGGTGTCCAATATACTTTCATATACCCAAGGAGAAGAGGTCCAAGCTAGACCCTTCAAGCAGAAAGGGTACATTTGTGGGGTAGAATGAATCTTTGAAGGAATACTAGATCTACATCCCTGGTCAGAGATAGATTGAGGTGAGTAGAGATGTCATCTTTGAGGAAGAGATACCCTTTCAAAGATACAGATAATCTCAGATGGAGATTCATAGCGAGAGAGTACCTTCTCCCCCTTTAGCAGTTCAGAGGGAGAAAACCATTGATCCAGTTGATCTAGTAGCTCCAATTGATGTTCCCAGAGACATTATAGTAGGCCATAAAAGGCCTTCATGGGCTCAACAGACTCTATAGGAGGCAGAGGGACATGGATCTCCTTGAGGTACATTCTGAGAGAGCAAGAGACCACAAATATTTTTGAGCTACATTTCAGCTTGAGCCACATCATTGATATTGAGCCTTCCTATCATGGAGAAGTAGTAGTTCAACAGGTTTGGAAAGATGACATGAAAAAAGAGTATTATTCTATCATGAAGAATGATGTGTGGGACATTGTTTTGAGACTAGAAGGGAAGTTTGTGGTGACTTCCAAGTGGATCTATAAGATCAAGCATGCAACTGATGGAAGTGTCGAGAAGTTAAAAGTGAGATTTGTAGCTAGAGGATTCTCTCGGGTGGAGGGAATTGATTACGAGGAGACATTTTCTCTTATAGCCTGATACACTCCCATCCGTACGATTATTTCCCTAGCTCCATCCATGGGTTGGAGACTACATCAGATGGATGTCAAAACAACCTTTCTCAATGGTGAGATTGAGGAAGAGGTTTACATCGAGAAACCAAATGGATTTGTGATACATGAGAAAAAGTATCATGTGTGTAGGTTGAATAAATCCATGTATGGACTAAAAAGGGCACTTTGTGCTTGGTACGAGAAGATGGATGGTTTTTTGATGAGTTTGGGCTTCAACAAGAGTGTTGCTGATCCAAACCTATATTATCGTATTGTTGGTGACGAGTGCCTGATTTTGGTCCTGTATGTTGATGATTTATTCCTCACCGGTTCAGAAAGTATTATTTCTAAATGAAAATGTGCATTGACTTATGAATTCAAGATGAAGGATCTGGGTATGATGCACTACTTCTTGGAACTAGAAGTATGGCAGAGGAATGATGAGATTTTCCTGAGTCAAGGAAAATATACAGTGGAGATATTGAAGAAATTTGGTATGAAAAATTGCAAATCCATGCCTACACTGATGGTGATGGATATGAAGAAAATGAACGAGGCTTCTACAGATTCAGGCGAGATTGATCCACATCTTTACTGACAGCTGATTGGATTGTTGATGTATCTAGTTAATACCAGACCTGATATATGCTATGCAGTGAATGTACTCAATCAGTTTATGATTTAACCGAGAGAGACTCACTAGATAGCAACAAAGCATGTATTGAGATATCTACAACACATAGTTGGATATGGCCTGAGATATGCCTCCAGTGTAGACATGATATTGTGGGGATATGCCGATGCAGATTGGACAGGGAGCACAGTGGACTGGAAGAGAACATCCAATTGTTGTTTTACTTTGGTATCTGCGATGGTTTCCTAGTGCAGTAGGAAACAAAGCTTCGTGGCTTTGAATACCACAGAATCAGAGTAGATAACGTTATGTGTGAAAGTTCGTGAAGCAGTGTGGCTTCACAAGATCCTTGCAAATTTATTTGGTCATGAGATGGATTCCACTATTATCCATTGCGATAACCAGAGCTATGTGAAGCTCTCAGAGAATCCTGTGTTTCATGATAAATCGAAACACATTGAGATCAAATACCATTATATCATAGATATGGTGTAGAGGAAAGCAGTACATGTGCATTACCTTTCTACACATGAGTATATTGTAGATGTCTTCACCAAACCGCTTGTTAGGATGAAGTTCAAGTACTTCCATGAGAGACTTGGCCTAGTGGAGAATGTCTCCCTAGCTGAGAGAGAGTGTTTTTTATTGCAACTTCATGAGACATACTCCAGATTGTTCTTTTCGGGACTGAGTTGAGACATCTATGTGAGGAATCCCAAGTGTTGGGTGTGCGTCGGACTCTGGATTGAGTGTTGATGATGTGTGGTCTCTTGCTTTGTACTCCTATGGACTGAGTTGAGTCATATTGAGATGGTCTCCTGCCTTGTACTCCCGTGGACTCGATTGAGTCAGCTTGAGATAGTACTCCAGATGGTTCTCCTATGGACTCAGTTGAGAGATCTATTGAGTAGGAAATCCTTGTGGCTGAGCATAGGTGGACATGTCCTTCGTGGCTAAGCACAGATGGACGTGTCCCTAGTGGCTAAGCACTAGTGGACGTGTGTGATCCTTGCTATATTTTCCGAGAGTAAGATTTAATTGTAACCCTAATTTGTGATGTAAAGGGTACAAGTCAGCCCCACCATATGTGAAAGATAATTAATATTTATCTAATGATTAATTATATTACTAATTTATTGAGGTCATACCTATTGTGCGAATATACACACCTATTGATGTGTCAAGTCTTGTATAAGTAGAGGTGAATCTCCATTGAGGATAACACACTCTCACTTGTCATTTCAGAATTTCAGCAAGTGCATGTACGACTGAAGTTCACAGCTCTCTTAGGTGCTAGGTTATAGTTTTTGGTAAGCACCCTCTTGTGTGCTAGGTCTATGGTGTGGGGATTCTTCTCTTGAGAATATAGCAAATGATTGCTGGGTTTTTTCCCTTGTTTGAGAAGGGTTTTGACATAATACTTATTGTGTTCTTGTGCATGGTTATTCTTCTTGTGATCTTGGTTATTGGAGCACTTGTATATGGTGTTGTTGCATTTTTTATGGTTCAAGTACATGCTAAGTGGAATAAACCTCATGCTTGAGCCTATCAATTATTAAAATTCAACAAATTATTATATACTTTTTTAGTATTATTTATTCCATTAAGTATTTATTATGACCTTTTAGGAGAATTATTATATTCCTGATATTATTATTATTATTTATATTTAATAATAATAATATGGGGCATGAAAATCAAATACAACAATGTCACTAACTTGATGGACATGAGGATTTGAAATGACTCTATTAATACATCCTTTAACTCACCCATAACCTTTATGTTCGATTGATTGAGCTGAATGATATGCATGGATGACTTGAGGGATTTCAAAGTCAACTTCTTACACACTAAATATGACATGACATTCAATTATTCCCTTGAATCAAGCAAAACATTGTGCATGTTATGGTTAAAAGTCTTGAAAGTAAAAAAAAAAAAGTGAGGCTTTAGATTTATATTTCTTCCCAGTGGCATCATTTACCACCGCCTTCTTCAAAACAATAGCATCCTTCAATGTATTCAACAATAAGTTTTGTTGTCAATGCTCAATAAATCACGTAGGGATATGTTAACTTTGATCTTCTTCATGCAATCCACAATGTTGTATTCCATATATGCTATTGATGTAGAACTCATAGAATATGTTGACATTAAAATGGAGAAGATGTTGGCACACCATGGAAAAGATTGTTAAAATGTTGATTAATGATAGGTAAAAAAGAATGATTAATGTTCCATTTAAATTGTGAAAAAATGATTAATACCTTAAACGAGGGTGAGAATCTCATGAATTATTCATTCAAATTGGAAAACTGATTAATACTTGAAGTGAGTGGAAATTACTCATGTATTTTGCATTTAATTTGTAAGAAGGGTAATTAGTTTTGTGTGAGAATCCACCTCAAAAATTAGTTTCCTAGTTTCAAGGAGAGGTTAAGAGTCTCATGAGTTGGTTTGGGATTCTTCGTCATTATATCCCAAGTAGTTTCTTCTCCTCAAAGCGTCTCCCCCAAATCTCTCCCAACAAGGAGTTTAAATAGTTTCCTTGGCTTCATAATTCAAGGAGACAAGATCCACAATTTTAGGATCTAATAACAACTCAAAGGACAGAAATGAGAAAACATCTCAACCAACCTATGAGACTCTTAACTTCCCCTTGAGACTAGGAAACTACTTGAGATATAATGAAGAAGAATCCCAAACCAACTCATGAGACTCTTAACCTCCCCTTGAAACTATGAAACTAATTTGTGAGGTGGATTCTCACACAAAACTAATTTCCCTTTTTACAAATTAAATGAAAAATACATGAGTAATTTCCACTCACTTCAAGTATTAATCATTTTTCCAATTTGAATAAATAATACACGATATTCTCACACTCACTTAAAGTATTAATCATTTTTTTACAATTTAAATGAAACATTAATCATTATTTGTCACCTATCATTAATGAACATTTTAATGATATTATCCATGGTGTGCAAAGTAATGATTCCATGTGTGGAGATCCTCTTGGATCATACCTCCCCACAAAAATCACTTTTGGTCCTCCAAAAGTATAGATAGAAACTGTAACTTGAATGTCTGCAACTATATTTACAAGCTTCTAGGACGATTCTTACTCTCCACGATGCACTTCCCCACTACTCGATCTACATAAAAAATGTCTATGAAAAGTTTCACTCTTATTCTCCTTCACCTTTGTACTTCTAAATGAGGATGTTGATGCCAACACTTGCATCGATACAAATCTGTAGATGATTCCTTGATCTGCATAACAAATGTCTCTAAAACGCCGCACCCTTCTTCTCCTTCACCTTTGTACTTCAGAATGAGGATGTTGATTCCAACACTTGCATCAATGCAAATTTGTAGCTGATAATACACGATCACCATTTTGAAAAATTCAAAGTGGTACCATGCTTGCTAATAGTTTATAAAACACTCATGGACAAGTGTACAGTGATTTCCAAAACATGCCTTAGACAAAAATAATGCCTCTCACTCAACAGTGGCTACAAGACCCATTACAATGTTTCCAACAAGGATTAGTCATAAAACTAATTCCTTCACTCTCATCATCATTTACGAGTGGATAATCACAACCTTTTACATCAATTTCAAGGCAGCATTAACATAAAGGTGCACTAGTGGTGAGTTCCCATGGTTTTAAAACTCCCCCATTACAAACATGTGCAACATAATAAATAAGGCAAATGCCTTCAAGGTGCATTAATGGTTAGACACCATGGTATCGAACCACTGCAACATAATATGCAACAGGGGAAATTTCCATCTCCCTTGTTTTCCATGATCCAATTTTAGTCATAGACAAAAATTTCCTGTAAATTTTGGATCTTGCTTCCTTGTTGCAGCATCAAAACCACCAACATATGCAAGTACATTTTATCCTCTTACAATTCTCAAAAAGAGGAAAAAACACAATTAAATGAGACTTACATTGTTTTCTGCACAAAGTCACACAATCTGTTTCTCAAAACTCAACATACACAACACCAATAGGTCTGTCTCATCATTCCACAACTTTCGACTGTAAACTTGGCTATATTCTGAAGAGTGAAACTCTGGCTCGTAAAGTGTGTCAAGCAGTCATGGGCTTGGACACAACTCTCAAATTCCATTGCTTAGATAACTGAAATCTCTTCACCATCGGATCCAACTCAGAAAATCATGAAATTTGACTGTAAACTCAACCATACTCCACAACAAGCCTCCTGGGCTTCTCCCTGCTCTAGCACCTTGATCTACATGCACACAGGTCATACAAAATGCATAAATTGTTTTTCCTTCCTTGGTCCAAGTTCAGGATGGCGCTTCCAACATTTATTGATCCAATGTCCTCTCATATTTTAGTGAGTGCAATATTTGTATGACTTCATGCTCATCTTGCCTTCATTGTAAGGATTTTTTCTCTTCCAGCACTTTGCAACACTCTTGTTGTCCCGAGATTTTTGAGGAGACTTTGATTTCCTTTGGAATATATTGCTATATCTATCACTTTCATAAATTGATGTGCCATTACTTTTCTTATATGGTGTTGGTGATGATCCAAGATTTTTGCTTGAATAATTCCCTTCAAGCATTCCCCTTCAACATACCCCAATCTTGCAAATCGAGGCCTTCCTACAACCTCCAATGGTTAAATGATGCATTGGCCATTAATAAAAAGACCTCCTTCTTTATACCCCATCTTCCTCAACAGCTTCAATCCAATTCCCTTAATGTTCCTTTCAAAAACTCCAAAAGAAGTATCATCGTTAATAAGGGAAGGATTTGAACATGGAAAGTTTTTTACCTCCATTAATGTGTATGCCACTTGGTCATCTTCCTGAATTTTGGCCAACTGCTCATTTTGTCCTAGTTTGTATGAGGATGAAGCTTCTAGGAAAATACCTTGGTTACCCATTGTTTGGAAAACATCCTCTATTATCTAACAATATGTGCAACCATCAACACTTTCATGACAAGAACCATAACTAATATACCTGTCATGGCCACAAGTTGGTTTGATCTTGGAGGGACTTTCTTCCTCCTCTGTAGTGGAATATTCTCCAACTTGTTCCTCCATAGTATTCTCTAACATTACTCTCAATTTTTTCTTCTCATCCTCTGCAAATTGTAGAATCCTTCCGAGCTCTGCATTCTTTGCTTGAATGCATTGGTTGATTTCTTCCAACTCTTGAAGTCTCACTCACTTCAATCCTTTTCCCATGGTTGTCTTCTACAAATACCTTCAAATATGAAATTCCAAACTGCAAATGGAGAAAATAGGATAATATAACATAAATATGTTAATCAACCCTTTGAATAGCCACTATGAATAGTTTGAATCACACACAATTGAAATTGTCTTGTAGACCCCCTTATTCAATTTCAGGGTAGTCCAAGCAAACGACAAGATGGTTTTGAGTCCTTTGAATGATTCACAATTATAATTTCCCCCTTATTGAGGGCTTAAATGCATCATACATGGATTAGAAATATTGTCTTACCCCAATAATGGTATTTCAATGCTTCCAAATAAGCTTTAGGCAAACAAATATGATGCCTCTCACTCTTAAAACCTCTTAAGACAAATGCCCCTTGTTACCAAATGCAACATTTAAAAGAAAAAACCATATTAAAATGATTATATGGAATAGTGTTTGACCATATTCCAAATTTTTCTTGGATCAATTCCTAATCCACGACTTCGTTCTGCAATAAAATATATAGACCCGTGTCCTGTGTAAATAACCAAACACTGTGCACCATAACTGCAATTTTTTTCATAACTTTTTGTTACAAGGGATGAAATCAATTCTATCAAGGACCCATTTGAGATTTCAAAGAGATATTTATTTTGATATAAAATGCTTTCTCTCTTTTAACTCATGGAGTGAGAAAAGGCTTCCTGAAACACAAGGGGCGCGCATTGAGTGTATTGTCTGCATACATATGTGACTTCAAATAACGATATCTCATAAATTGGGAAACAAAATCAAATTTTGTAAAATAATCATTTGAGATAAAACATAATACTTAGAAATGATCTACTATGTGCACTCTGAAAAAAATTGTAGAGGCCATGGCATCTGTATGAAGTTTGAAGTTCATACAACAACAAATTGATTTTTTTTAGGCGATTTGCTTCAGTGTGAGTTCACAATTCAGTATTTTAATCAAAAAAAAAAAAGATATCCATTTTTGTAACCACATGGGTGTTCTATTTGCAACCTTTATCTCAGAAAACAAAAGCTTCTACTGAGAGAAAAATCATTTTTTTTATTTTCAACGTTTGTTTTCCCATTTTCAGGCGAAATTTATTAGCAATATTTTATCTTTAAAAATTGATTTCTTCAATCAATAATGAGAGGGATTTTATCTGCCTATGAAATGGATTTCCTATGCCATATTATTTTCTAAAGTCCATTGTGTATGTTGTCTACAATATGCATTTTAGTGACTGCATATCTCGTGACTGTACAAAATCTAGTTCTTACGTGATGCATATATTATAAATAGAGATGGATATTGAGAAAACAAAAATACCATTTCATGCATCTTGGAATCTAGTTTCCAATGCAATTTAAATTGTTAAAAATGGATAAATATTGAAAGAGAAATCTAAATTTTACCAAAAGGTACTCCAAAATCAACAAATTCCCCCTTCATTGTTGTCTTCTTCTTGGATTGCAACCAAACAATTTGTACGGTCTATGATCTTACTGCCCATGATTATTCACAATCTGCAAAAATGGTTAGACCTGCTCTGATACCACTTGATCTGGAGGGGAGGCCCCCTTTAGGCCCCTTAGAGAGAGAGAGCTTTGTATTGTGAGGAATGTAGTCCTTCTGGTGTCTAGAGTAAGGTCTCTTATGTGAATTCCTTCTTGAATCATTTGTTAAGAAGAAGGTAGCTTTGTATGGAGCATGTAACACATTTTTCACAAGGTCTCAACCCTTGCATAAGAAGGATAATAAAGCGATTTGTATTCCAAGCGGATATAGAGATGTAGCCAGAATCTAGTGAACTCCATTAACACATGGGTATCAAACTATATGTGTGAGTTTTGATTGTATTCTCACTTGATTAAGTAGATATTTATTTGCACATATGAACATAATTATGAAAAATTGTTCACGCTCATATGCATTGTTAAGAAATCATTTTCTCATGCTCACATGTAATTAATCGTTAGTAAAAGATCCTCGTTGTAGATTTTTGTAGAGAAAATTCTCACATAAATTCTCGGATCAAGTGGTATCAGAGAAGGTTTGACCAGTTTTGCAGATTTTGAACATCACCATGGGCAAAGCAAAGAAGCAAGCATGGCTTCGTGATCTTGAAGAAATCAACTAGACCATTCAAGTAGAGAATGTTGAATTGAGGAGGTTGCTTCAAGAATCTAAATAAAAAAAGAGCAAAATATGACTACAACTACAAGCTATGGAGGAGCAAGTTGGGGAATTCTCCACTATAGGAGAAACATAAATTCCCTTCAATATCAAACTAACTTATGGCCATGACAAGTATAGTAGTTATGGTTCTTTTCATGAAATGTTGATGGCTGCACATATTGTCAGATAATAGAGGATGCTCTCTAGACACCAGATAACCAAGGTGGTTTCCTAGAAACCCCATCTAAAACTTCATCCAAACAAGAGGAGTAGTTGGCCAAACTTCTGGAAGATGACCAAGTGGCAGAAACATGAATGGAAGTAAAGAATTCTCCATGTTCAATTCCTTCCCTTATTAATGACGATGCTTCTTTTGGAGTTTTTGAAAGGCACGCCAAGGGCATTGGCTTGAATTTGTTGAGGAAGATGGGGTATAAAGGAGGAGGTCTTGGTATTAATGACCAAGGAATCATTCAACCACTGGAGGTTGTAGGAAGACCCTAGTTTGTAGGATTGGGGTATATTGAAGGAGAATGCTCAAAAGCAACATAAAGCAAAGAGTTAAAATCATCATCAACACCATCTAAGAAAAATGATGGTACATCAATTTATAAAAGTGATATATCTAGCAAGAGGTTCGGGGGGAAATCAAGGTCTCCTCGAAAATCTTGGGACAACAAGAGCATTGCAAAGTGTTGGAAGAGAAAATCTATCTATAGTGAAGGTGAGGTAGACATGAAGTCACACAACTATTGCACTCACTGCAAAATGAGTGGTCACTAGATCGGGAAATGTTGGAAGCTTCACCCAAAGCTTCATCGCACACCAAGCAAGAAGCTTGTACAAAATCCTATGTAGTTGGAGGCTTGATCCAAGTGGGTCCTCCTCGGTGAAAAAAAATGGCCAAAAATCAAAGTGCCCAAAATTCAACGAATACAACACCTAGTTGAAGAGCTCATCGAGAGCTTTCCAAGGGTGCAAACAACACCTCAATCGACCTATGTATGAAAAATTTACGGCCATCTGAAATTTTTGGCAAAGAGGGAAATCTGGCGAAGCTAGTTGTGCAATCCGTACAGTGTTGACTTCATCATGTTGATGTGGCAGTACCACACACTACCATGTGTCACACATTTTTGGCACTTTCGGGGTCCAAGTGGACCAGTAAAAATGTGCCACGTGGTAGTCGTATGAACACCACGTGGTAGTATGGAACTGACGTGTCAACTAATGTGGACAGTATGGCAGATGATGTGGCATTGACTGGTCAATACATCGGAGGATGTGGCACTAATGCAGGCATTAACTGGGTCCCTGACTAGATAGTATGAAACTTACATGACGTTGATGTAGGCACTCACTGGGTTGTTGAATAGACCGATGACATGGCAACCGTACGTCGACTGTGCAGTTGATTGTGCATTGACCAAACAATGATAGGGTGCCACATGGCACCTACTGACAGGCCAATGACCCCCAAACATGCCAAAATCTAGATCAATTCTGATTATGGTTAATGGTGGACGATTAGTGACTAATTAAAGTGTTTAAAAGTTAATTAATGTTTATAACCAACATTTATATTTAAACGTTGTTACAACAATAACCATTGCATACCCAAAATCGGAGGCCCGCGGGTTTGACCCTGGGACCTCCCCCAACTTTAGCAACTCAACTTTTCACTATGCCAAATGTGGCGCCTTGATAAATCTGCCACCAAAAAATTATTTAACCCACTCTTTTCGGTGGAAAAGGGTACAACGAACCTATTTTTGGGCATGAATTTTGATGTAGGGTCTGCATTAATGAAAATGTATGGTTCTGTGTGGCACATGGACTGAGGTAGAGAGCCTATAAGTGACAGTGACAAAATTAAATGAAACTATAGTCATTTTTGCACAATTTTCCGAGCTAGAGTACATGGCGCAACCCATTTTGTGATATGAGCAACGAAATTTGAGAGCTATGGCCAAGCCCATCACTGCTGGGCATATTTTATGAGGCAGAGTTTCACTTTTCATAATATGGCCAAGTTTATAGTCAAAAGTTTCATAATTGTGAGACATACCTATTGTTGTTGTGTATGCTAAGGTTTGAGCCACAAATGAGCACCTTTGTGCAGAAACCAGTCAGGGCAGCAAGATCTTAAATTTGCAGGGAATTTTTTCCTATGCCTAAAGTTGGATCATGAAAAACAAGGCAGATGGACATTTCCCATGGTGCATGTTATGTTGTAGTAGTTTGATACCATGGTGTCTAACCATTAATGCACCTTGATGGAATTTTCCATATTTATTATGTTGCACATGTTTGTAATGGGGGGTTTAAAAACCATATATTTTACCACTAGTGCACATTTGGGGGTATTTTCCCTAATGTTAATGTTGCCTTGAAATTGATGTAAAAGGTTGTGATTAACCAATATTAAGTGATGATGAAAGTGAGAGGCATTGTTTCTTACGCCTAAGCCTTATAATGGGTCTTGTAGCCACTATTGAGTGAGAGGAATTATTTTTCCTAAGCCATGTTTTAACAATCATTGTAAATTTGTCCATAAGTGTTTTATAAACTCTTGGCAAGTACGGTCTTGCTTTGAAATTTTTGCGAAAGTTGTGATCCATGTATTTTCAACTACATATTTGTATTGATGCAAGTGTTGGCATCGACATCCTCATTTCGAAGTACAAAGGTGAAGGAGAAGAAGGGTGTGGCCTTTCCAAAACATTTGTTATGCAAATCAAGGAATCAACTACATATTTGCATTGATGCAAATGTTGGCATAGACATCCTCATTCTAAAGAAAAAATGTGAAGGGGAAGAAGGATGCAACCTTTCAGAGACATTTTTTATGAAAATCGCGCAGTGGGAAAGTGCATCATGGAGTGTAAAACTCTACCTAGAAGTTGGTTGTAGTTATTCAAGTTTATCTCTATACTTTTGGAGGACCAAAAGTGTTTGTTGTGGGGAGGTATGATCGAGGAGGATCTCAACACAAGGATTCATTACTTTGCACACCATGGAGAAGATCATTAAAATGTTGATTGATGTAGGTGACAAAGTTTAAAAAGAAAGATTAATACATGGAGTGAGAGGAACTACTCATGTATTTTTCATTTAATTTGTAAAAAGGGAAATTAGTTTTTTGTGAGAATCCACCTCACAAATTAGTTTCCTAGTTTTAAAGGGAAATTAGTTATGTGAGAATCCACCTCACAACTAGTTTTTCTATTCTCAAGAAGAGGATGAGAGTCTCATAGGTTGGTTTGGGATTATTTTTCATTTTATCGCAAGTGGTTTCCTAGTCTCAAGGGTAAGTTAATGGTCTCATAGGTTGGTTGAGATGCTTTATCATTTTTGTCCTTGAGTTGTTATTTAGATCCTAAATTTGTGGATCTTGTATCCTTGAATTATGGAGAGGGGGAAACTATATAAATTCCTTATGTAAGTTTTGTTAAGGGGGGGGCCTTTAGGCCCCTTGGAGAGAGAGATTTGTATTGTGAGGAATGTAGTCATGCTAGTGTCTGGAGTAAGGTCACTTATGTGAGTGCCTTCTTGAATACTTTGTTAAGGAGAAGTTATCTTTGTATGGAGCATGTAACACGTTTGTGAGAAGGTCCCAACCCTTGCATAAGAAGGATAATAAAGTGATTTGTATTCCAAGTGGATCTGGAGATTTAGCCAGAATATGGTGAACTCCATTAACACATGGGTGTCAAACTATGTGTGAGTTTTTATTGTATTCTCGCTTGATTAAGTAGATATTTAATTGCACATATGCACATAATTATCACAATTTTCTCACGTTCATATGCATTGTTAAGAAATTATTTTCTCATGTTCACATGCAATTAATCATCAGTAAAAGATCCTTGTCGTAGATTTTTGTAGAGAAAGTTCTCACAGAAATTCTCGGATCATAAACCCTAGATTCTTCATTGATAAAAAACAGGGCTTGAAGCCTTTACAACAAATTACTCATAAGGTGCTCAACATGTCATTTTATAGGAATAAAACCTAGGTTGAGAGGATAACACTTCGTCCCACAACCATATGAGCTAGACCCAATTGACATTTAAATTGAAGGACATGGGGTGGGATTTGGTCCACTTATGTGTGCACGGGTTACAAGATCAATTAATATATCTCTCTGAGTGCAACCACACGTTCGACTACTACCTCAAGGTGTCCCCATGGCTCCAGGTAAATTTCCTTTATCTTCTTTTTGTTTTGTCTCTATATTTCTATGTATTTTTTTATTTTTTTTTATGGAAGGTGTGGTGGATTTAGGGGGCTCCTCAAATTCTCTTCAATGAATTATGTTTTCTCCTCAAATTGTATATCTTCCTCACATTCCATTGTTCTTTCCTTTCTCAAATTTCACTTACAATCTTTTCCAAACTTCACTTATTGAACCAAGAGTTGTGAAAACAAATTTTATGGAACTTCCTCTCCATAACTTAATTTCACTCGCGATCTTTTCCAAACTTAACTTATTGAACCAAGAGTTGTGCAAACGCATTTTATGGAACTTCCTCTCCATAACTTAATGTGGATTTTCATTCTTGTTTGCATACTCAACTTCTATTTCCCATAAACAAACTTTGTGAGTTTTATCACTCCTCAAATTTACCTTAACAAGTTTTCAGCCCATAATTTTCCTACAACCCCTAATTTTTTAGGCTTCTTTGAATTGCAAATCTTCCTTAAATTTCTTCACAACACTTAGATTTGTTGATGCTCCTACATCACGTACTAAGAAACAAGCACTCCATATGTAACTTGTTAGTAATGACTCAAATTCAATGAGATGGAGATATGTCTACCACTAAATATTTAAACTTTTTAATACAAAATAATTCATCTCGTATAGAACACTTCTACCAAATTTTCCATTTTAGACTAGCATAAATATTATTTTTAAGATCTAGGGGAATTGGGATTACTTAGGCAAAGCTCGAGTTCAAATAATGTTGGTTGCCACTATAAACCCTAGGCCAGTGCCAACATCATGCAAACCAATGTCTACCAGGACACTTATGACTTATCAAACACTGAGATGTCCAAAGATTTGACAATTACCTTAGATCATCATTGGAAAGACTTTAATATTTTATCACCTAATCTCATCAACTATCTCTTCACAACGATCACTTACCAATCTTCCCCTATAAATTTAACCTCAACACTCTTCTTCAATGTATTAGCTTCAATTGTCCCTGATGATGGGTGGAGTGTCAACTCGAAACGTTGGACGTTTCAAAACATCATACAAAGTTTTTATCATTATTATTGGCATTCATTTAAATTAATATAATTTTTTTTATTTAGATGGAAAATAGACATGCAACTTTAATTATTAAAATAAATTAAGAAAAAGTATTAATACAAACATTTATAGAGAACCTAAATAATTAGCTCACCTGGTTATTGTCAATGTTGTTGAGTATTTTACTAGTTTCGTATTAATAAATCCAAAAGTGATATGCATAAGTCTATGCCAACAAATTCAATAGGGATACCATTCACAAATATAGGGAACCATAACTAGAAAGGTCATCCACCATCCACTAATTTAAAAAAAATACTATTTCTCTACAGTTTTTCTTCGCAAAAAACGATTCTACTTAATATAAAAGTCATTTAAGAAAATAAAAATCAAACAAACATATTAAAAAGAATACATCATGGCACTGATAAAAATATAATATAAAATATGATATCCCATAATAAAAATATAATATAAAACATGATAAAAATATAATATAAAACATGATATTTCATTCTATGTCGAGTAAGTACAAGACACGTCTATTTATAGGCTTTAAAAAAACTATATGACTAATATCTAACTTCACTCATTAGTGTGCTTTATAAAATATCAATCACTAAAATTTTAACCTTGTTCATATTTTCCCAGTGTATAATAAATAACAACATCAGCATACTCTCTGATACATCCTACTTTCTATATGAAAAATATTTTGACCTAACTCTTGAGGCGTATCATCAAGTACAACCACACCAACTATACCTGCAATTAGAGTGGTGAGAACCAAGTGAAGATTAATTCTCGAGGCGGCTCATCAAGTACAACCACACCAACTATACATGTAGTTAGAGTGGTGAGAACCAAGCGAAGATTTCTCGAGGCGGCTCATCAAGTACAACCACACCAACTATACCTACAGGTAGAGCGGTGAGGGTGAAGGCTATCCACCATGCAGCAACCCAATGATTGGAAAGTTGTTGCATGGTGTTTGATTTACATATCCATACTGCCCATACCATACATGAGGATCTGACCTGTCACCTCACTGTTTCACAATAAATTGTCTGATCGTCGTCGAAGATTGAGTCCACTGAACGATAAAACCTACCAAATCCACAGAATCCATAATCCTAATCCACCTTGAATGCATAAATAAGTTTTGCATCAGCTTTCTCCTTTACATCAAAGTTCCCCGTGGCTTTGGTGTTTACATCAGAATCACCCTTATGAATGTTGAGGTCTCTGTTTTTTGCATCAGAAAAAATCTTACGAATACTCACATCTCTTTATTTTGCACCAGAAAAACTCCTCTGAATACTCACCTCTCTGAGCACTTTTCTCTCCATCTGATTTGTTTTGGGTGAGTCATTGGAGCTACTCCTCTAACGATCAGAGTCGTTTCCACTTGGAATTTTTGAATAACGAAGACGAGGAGAAGCAAAATTTTATCAAGTTTCATACGAATACGAATACAAATAAAAATCCATTTTCCTATTTATCCAGGTAAGTAGCATGTGTTCTCCCCGCTTTATTATTATTGTTCTTTCTGAAATGTGTTTTGAATTTGTCTCTCAACAAATGTTGTTTGTTAGTTTCCTGCAATTTGTTTTCATTACAAACTTGATATTAAATTTAAATGCCCGAGAAGGAAAAACAAATAGGTATAGTTAGGAGGAACTCATATCAAAATTCCTTAACAAAAGTGCATTAATATAACAATACTTGCATATGATTTTTTAGAAGAATTTCACAGATTGAAAATAAAACTCACCAATCCTAGGATCTGTATCTATTATAAGTTTTGTTCGCTGAAGAAGCAAACTAACAGGGGAATTATCTGAATCTGCAATTACTTCTAAATCTAAAATCTGCACCATCCTTCCTTCCCTCTTGCAATGGCCTCTGGTTTTACTGGAATTGAATGCCTCACAATAAAAGAAACAATTGAAACTCAATTCTTGACTGACATCGTTTGGAATTTAGAAATAAACGCACGAGATCATGAACATTGATCATACATGGGATACCCTTAGCATTACAGGAGAATATCCTCTACCCCACTACCATTGATGGGATTACAACAAAGATCATCCATTTATAGATAGTTGGGTGATGGGTATGGAAAAGAATATATAGGTTCTTGTAATCAAGTTGAACCAAATATCGTGATGAACCTCCCCCACCTATTTATTTCATCGGTCCCACTTACTATGCTTACCTATCTCTTGATATTGTTGTGGTTTTAGAGAGAAACACAATAGTTTTCACTATGTATTCCATTGCATCCTTCTCACAATGTCTGCAACATGTTGGGACAAAGATGTAGGGAAATATCTATCAATCAATGTTTACAAATAATCCAGAAAGAGCCAAATTTTCATAACTTTTTTTGGGAATAGGAAGATGTAGGGAAATATGTATCGGTCAACGTTTACCAATAATCCAGAAAGACCCAAATTTTCTTATAGGAAATATGTTGGGACATGGATGATGTACGAAAAATGTTGAAAATGTTTACAATATGTTGGTCCATGAAAGATGTAGGGAAAAGGTGTTGGTTAAATGTTCTTCCTTTTGGGTTTTTGTTGTAATCTCGCTATATAAATATGGATAAAATTGCTATTTTTTTGTCGTTTAAATTTTATTTTTGAATGCATAAATGGATTCAACATGTTGTGAAAGTCCATGTTAATGAATTATTAATTTCAAAATTTTTGAAATTTATATAAATGTAAATTTAATGTGTTTGGAATTTATATAAATGTAATTTTTTATTTTATAAATGTTAATTTTCTTACAATATTTTTTAATAATATGTTTTTTATATTTATAAACAATTATCATTTTTATTACATTAGAGTTAAACAAAAATACCTAATATATTAGAAGTTTAAAAAAAATAAAAATAAAGTGTGTTTTTATAGGTGAGATGTGTCAACTATTAATCATATATATATATATATATATATATATATATATATATATATATAGATATATAAGGTATAATAGTTAAGAGTATGTGTTTCCTCTTAGGGGGTCACAAATTTGAATATGGAGTGGGGTATGGTATGTATACCTTTGTAGACTTCAGCTGTCAAATCCCTGTGCAAAAGGATGCCTTACCTTTATCGATCAAGCTACCTCTTTCGATGGAATGTCTTGTGGAAGGAGCCTAGGAACTTGCTCGAAGAGATTTGATAGGGCATTGTTGTTGGCCGAAACCCATATACCACGACAACAAGGATTTTACACTTTCTTCTTTTCAAGCAACGTCAATCAAAATGTACCCTTTATCGATCAAGCTACCTCTTTCGATGGGATGTCTTGTGGAAGGATCCTAGGAACTTGCTTGAAGAGATTCGATAGGGCATTTTTATTGGTCAAAACCCATATACCTCGACAACAATGATTTTACACTTTCTTCTTTTAAAGCAAAGTCAATCGAAATGTAGTTTAGATAGGAGGCCATAGATTTTTCACAAATTTGGTCTAGTTTTAAAAGAATGGACAAACTTGTTTAAATCCAACTATGCTCTCTTGGATAAGATATTCATATAGGTGTGGTTTTCAGGGATGCCAATCCATTTTTGCACTATTAGAGTTCAAATTTCCATTGAGGATAATTTGGGGTTTTTTAACTATCTTTCTCAGGAAACTATCATCTTAGAAGGGGTTCCATGGATCCAGGTCAGGATGTCCACTAAAGGTGGTATGCCTAAGGAACTCTCTTTTGATGTAAAAGGGGGTGATAGAATTCAAATTATTGATTACAAGGATCTCCCCTTCTAATGAACATTGTTTGTCTCTGAAACACGGTCATCTTTAGAGAGGATGTTTGTAGAAGAATGATGTTCTTAGTAAATGGAATGCACCAAGGTTTATGATCCAAAATGGATAACAAAGGGAGACAACTCCATGTATATTCACTCAGGTCTAGGGGTTTTCTAGTTAGAAGGCAAGAGAAAAAGGATGCTAAACCAGATGGTTCATATCCCAGGTTTGTTACATATTATTTTGGTCACTCTGATGATGACCCTACATGCATGTGTCCAGGATTCCAAAACAATCTTTTACATGAGGAAAATGACTAAGTTCTTCCCCTACAAAGCATAATTTTGGAATGATGTCACAGGCTGACAGTGGTACATAGTGCGGAAATCCTTGATTTCCACAAGCTGCTCCATGCTTGGCTCGCGGGATTTCTGCACGTTTCTATATAGGCAGGGTGCGGAGTCATTTGAAGCTAAGAAAAGGAAGAAGTTTCATGAGTTTTCTAGAAGGAGAATCTTCTAGAATGTGATGTGGCATCCGATTGGTTGTGATCTTACTGGCTTCTCTGATTTGGTGGGATCATCCTCATATTTGTAACCACTTCACCCTCTCCTATATAATGATGGATTTCTCATGGGAAAGGTTAAGCAAGATTGAGCAAAGCATTGTTGAAAGAATAGACTAAAGACTGTGTGAATAATCCTGATACAATTGATGCTTGAGGCCTCCATTTGTCCATCAAGCTCGATGGACCATCTTCATACAAATTCGGAGAAAGTGTATGTGTGTGTTGGAACAAAGGACCACCAAAAGGGAACTTGCGACATCAAGGCAATTTGGTTGTATCTTCCACTTTTACTTAATATGATACAGTGACATGTTTCTTTCCCATAAAATCATTAGCATTTTATTACATGACTCCTTGATCACATGTTTAGGTTTCCATTGAATCTACAATTATTGCTTTCACTTTGGTTGGTTTGTGTCATTGTAGATCTAATCTCACAAGAGCACTGGAGTGAAGCAGGGACAACAGAGATATAAGGAAGCGATATCTAAAGGTATGTCATACATTCTTTCTTTGGTAGTAAATTCAATGGTAGCAACTTAGGGAAAGCGTCATGTCCTGTCTTGTTTTGTTCTATATCCATGTGGATCTAGGGAGATTAGTTTATGTCCGGATTCACTAATTTATCCAATAACAAAATTGGCGAATCCACTGGGGATACAACTTGATTGTGGTTTTTTTTTCCATTTGATTTTAACCTATTCTTTTTACTTGAAATCAGTCTCTGAGTATGTGGGAGATCCATTCAGACTCTCTAGATTTAAAAGTCCACTTAAATCCTTTACCCTCTTCTCAAAATTTCTTGATTTACAAACACTTCCTCACTATACCCTATACATAGCCCATGGAAACCTTCAATTTATGCACCCTGGTTGTTTGCTTCAGTGCGGGATTTCCACACCCTATCTGTTTCTGGCCTGCGAAAACTCTTGATTTCTGTACTGTGATATGCTATTAGCCTATGACGGTGTCTGTGAAATTTTTTGAGTTTGTTCTTGATTTCTGTTGATGCCCAGTTTTTCTTTAGTCAGTTGGGAGTGACTTCTAATGCTAGTCCTTGACTTTTTTCTGACTGTTTAACTTGTTGTTGATTGGTTTCGGAGATCGAACACCTCTCTTTTGATCTTTTTCCAGTTTTTGTTTTTTGATTTTTATCACAAGGGTATAATCTCTGAACTTGTATCTGAGTGCTTGTTCGATTAAAAATATTTGATTGGATTTAAAGTTTTGGGTTGATTACATATTCTGGGTTGCTTTATGATTAGGAAGTCATTTCTTCATTTGCATTTGGAGAAATGCTTGCTCGTCATTTTTTACTTTTATCTTCATTGAAAGTTTGATTTGGGTGTTTGTTGAGTGTATAATTTTTCTTCGATTACTTGTCCTTTCTTGGTCATACCCCTGGTTTGGTTTTAGAAAGAATGAATTTAATATCATTTATTAATTTGAGTAATCATATATAAGAAATCTTATTGCACCCAAAAGAAGAGAAAATTGAGAAACTTCGTTGCTATGGTTGTTTTTATTTATGTTCATTTGAGAAAAAGAAAGTTATTTTGTAGCATACATTATTCCAAAAATACCTTCTCCCTGCTATAGATAGAGTTCATAGAACGAAAGTTTGCATCATCCATTTCTATTTGCATATCATTGGTTCAAGGTCTTACATAACATCGGTTCCATTCCCGTCTCCCTCTTGAGTAGAAACAACCTTTAAAAGAATACTGCGAAATCTAAAAATCAATTAGTAACTTTTATTTTCTAGGGCTCTTTTACACCAACATTACCTAGGCTAGAACTTTGGAATAGGCAGTGAGACACACTCTCCAAAGCACAAAACACACAATAGAATCTTGTGATAGGGAGTGTTTAATTCCATTTGCAACATTTTGTCCTGGGAATCCCTTCTCACACAGAGTCAAACCTGAGGTTGCATTGAGATTGGCAGAGTTACTCACCCTACTTTGTTGATCTCAGTGTAGAGATTGCATGTATTATGGGGATCTCTTGAAGGTATACCCACAATGATGAGTGGAATCCTTTCAAGTTGATTTCAGGCTAGATACCCTGCTTTTGCGTGTGGATTAGACTGCCGACTATTTCCCCAGGCATCATTGTTGTTCTTGCTAGCCTTAGTTTCCTATCTTATTAGGGTCTTACAAGAGGTGATTGTGGAGGGGAAAGTCTTCATGGTACCTGAAATTGACATTGGCTAGACTCACTCGAGCTCCTTGGAGGGTATACCCATGATTATGTGTGGGAGCTTGCACCAAGGTGTAAGTCCGTTAAGCAGGTCGCCAGCGTAACTTTTCCACCTACTTTGTCCTAGCCCCTTCTTGTCTTGACTTCGCGACGTTGGATTTCATCACCAACTAGTGATTCTAAATAAGAAGGGTTTGTTTGCTTGGTCTGGTCCCTAGATTTTATTAGCGAGTGCTACTTGTTTTCATAGTTGGCCATAGATTGTTTTCCATAAAAATTTTGGTTCAGCCAACAATGACCCTCCATGTCGTTTGTGTAGGATGGAAGGACTACCTCCGGAAGATCCAGAAGTCTCCAAACCCTTGCTTCCTAACCCACTGGAGGGATCTCCTCAACAGAGTGAGGTCCAGGACAACATACCATATCAAGCAGAAAGAACCGACTCTCTAGACGATTTTTGAATTGTTTTTGATTCTCTAGACACTTTCTACATACCTCCTAGATACGAGAGATGTATTCTTCGACTGAATTGCTCCGGAGAACTTCTTATTGACACTTCTGGAATGCCAACCAGACCTCTTACTGGCCTAGAAAGTGAGGATCCTTTTTGGACCACTGACATATTTCAAACTTTGGCTATTGTGCGATATCTTTATGGATCGAGGGCAGGTGTTGATATACCTATCGTCTCTGAACTACCCGAGATGTATTCTACCTATACGATACCACTAGATCACTTTAATAGCATGACTTGTTATCTTTTCATAGGTTTAGACACACAGTCCATTGGTCCTAGCTCAACCATTCTTCTTCAGATGGCCCATTCTATAATGGTCCCACATGCTACAACTACTCCCATTGGGAATCTGGTGGTTACCCAAGATCCCATCAGTACACCACTTTCGTCTAGACCTATCCCATCTCTCCCACATGGGTATCATGCTTTGAATACTTCTATCCCTACTCCTACTCAATTTTCATTTGGAGCTTCTGRAATTTTTACTCCTCCTGGGTACAATGTTTCTTTTGGTTTCATTCAGACACCTTCCCAGGTCCCTTCYAGAGGGTCTTATCCACATTTTATGGGAGGATTTGGCCCAAGTGGCTCCAATCCAATTGGAGGCTCTACTCCATCATTCACTTCTGTTTTTCAKATTCCTTTTGGAGGGAAACACAAGACTGGGGGGAAAACTCAATTTGAAGTTCATAACCAAATTGGAACGCCACCCCCGCTTGGAGGACAACCCCCGCTCGGAAGTCCTTCCACACCTTTTGGATAGAACATTCCAGGATTGTTAGCCCAGGATTGGAATCTTCTCATCTAGGGAAATCTACAATCATCTGGGGGGAAACAACCTCAAGTTATCTCTTTCATACCCCCTAGTTCGAGTCAGTCGTATCTCGTTTCTTCCAATCCCATTTGGGGTTCAACCGTTCAACCTAGTGTCCCTTTCTAAGGGAACATCCCTAATTAGTACAACCCTATGGGATACATGCCTCCACATGCACATCTGAATCTGTTAGGACCTTCACCTCAAATGCAGACTGCTTACGGTCCTACTGGTATACCAACGGGACTTCCTCCCCAAAGTCACCAGTATCCTCGTGTGAATAGGCAGTTACCCTTTTTAGCCACTTTGGATCTTCCTGGCTTGTATATAATCTTGAATGATCACATCCTACATTCTTACCATTGGCCCGTTATACCGGCCAAGTTATCATCAAACATTCCAAAATTTTATGGTAAACCGGGAGAAGATCCCAACAACCATGTCATGACTTTTCACCTTTGGTGTTCGTCCAATTCCTTGATGGACGATTCCATTCGGTTGTGAATCTTCCAATGAACTCTTATGGGTTCAGATGCAAAGTGGTATATAGAATTA
The DNA here is from genome assembly GCA_032191745.1 of Picea mariana. NCBI lineage: Eukaryota > Viridiplantae > Streptophyta > Pinopsida > Pinales > Pinaceae > Picea > Picea mariana. Next base: position 110,235 of record JASDQU010103159.1, on the reverse strand, counting down.
CTATGAGGCTTCTTCATTGACTTTAATACCCTAGCCATGGATTTCCTCACACACTACCAGTTGCCAATCTATTATGAAATGAGAACTGATATTTTGAGTTCTTTCAAGCAAAATAAATCCACTCACATCTCTGATCACATTCATGAGTGGAGACGAAGATGGAGTTTAATCAAACTCGATCTTCCCGATCAGTTATTGGTAGAATGGTTCATGAAATCCTTCATGAATGACTTCTCTCGTGACATTTCCATGGGTGGAGTTGTCATGGAAGAACAGGTGATCAGTCGCGCTCAGTACCTCGATCTTGTTTATTCACAAACGTGTACTCTTTATGATTTTCTTCCTGACACACCTCATCGTTCTACCACCACTACCTCGACTACTCCAGTTGCTTCTCATGCAAATGATGGTGTGTTTGGCACTTTCCATGCTCAACCTCAATCTGCACAAGCCTCTCCCACCAATCCCAATTCTATTGCTTCTATTTTTCAACATGCTCTGACTCTTACTCCTTCCACCGGCAAAACCTCTGAGGTGAACTCTATTCAATCTACCCCTACCGGAAAAAATAAATCTAAAAAAGGGAAGGGTAAGAATAAGGAGGATAAAAATAACCCACAATCTGAGAAAGCCAAAACTCAATCTCCTGATGATAAGGATAAGCACAAACCTCGATACCCTTTCCTTATCTGTGGTGATGATCACTACACGAAATATTTTCCAAGACGGGCTAAGGTTACTAAATTCCTTCAAGGGATCGCGAAACCTCCTACACCTGTCGTTTTGTCCCAACCTTTCCCTTCTCAACAACAAGCCCAATTGGTCATTCACAACTAACCCTCTCCCTCCACTACTTCCTACGTACTTATGTGTACTGGTGATTCAAAGAAGAATGATGTTACAATTACCACTCGGGCCAAAGATTAATCTTCCTCCAAGGAGAAAGTTGACGATATACCACCTTTGTTGGTTCAAAAGTCTCCCTCCACTCCACCTACCAATGGTCCTCTTCATCTCGAATGACTGAGCCTTAATACAGTTCTTCACCCTCCCCCAAAGGGTGTTGTCTGAAAGTCTTCCTTCAATCCTCATGCACGTGTTGCTCAGAACTACAGTATTGTAGAATACCTGGCGTAAGCACCTTCCACGATGTTGGCTCTCAAGGTCCTTGAAAGTTGTCCCACTCAACGGAAGGCACTGTTAAAGGCAATTGGTGGAATTGACCCTACAGATACGAATTTAATAATTTTTGACCTGGAAGATCACATTCCAAGGTTTCCCCCTTAACTCGCATCTCAGATAACAAGTTGTTGTCGCAAACAAGAACATTTGTAGAACAGTTATAGACAAGGGTGCCTCGACGTGCGTAATTTTTGTTTCCAATTGGAAATCCATTGGCTCTCCTCCCTTAACTGAATCACACAACACGCTCAAAGCCTTTAATGGCTCTAGATTTAAACCCTACGATGTACTCCCCTCGTTGCCTATTACGTTAGAAGGCAAATCAGTCAATGTTGAAGTTGAGGTCTTTGACGCACCTCTCGATTACAACCTATTACTTGGTCGTAGCTGGATTGATTCCATGTGTGCAGTCGTGTCTACTCTTTTCTGTGTTGTGCGTTTCCCACACCAAGGAAAATTTATTACAGTAGACCAACTAGCCTTTTTTAACTATGATACTCATAATAGCAACGTACCCTTCATTTCCAAGACACCCCCTAGGTATGTGAATGTCAGTGTGGGTCTACTAAAATATTCAACTTTGATGGGTACGTTCCTGATCCCGCCACCCGATGTTCCACCTCCTTTGGTTGCCTCGATCAACATGATTTCCACCTCTTTCCGTGAAACCCCCACATATTCTGACCCGTGGATAGTACCCAAACCTGGTGATTATCTTCGCTATGGTGACTAGATGCCTTTAAGTCCGGTTGAATCCGCTTATCAATCCATCCAATTGACCGACTCTTCTACTCCCTCTCTTGGTGATTCATCTCCTGATCTGTTTCACGTTATTTTTCTTACGGACAAGATGATCATGTTGGTTATGTCCATGGAAGAAAACCCATGGGATGATGGGCATCATCGTTCCATCCTCTTCCTAGAGCAACACACCCTAGAGAGTTACCAACAGGTCTCAACTCCGTCGACCATTGTCGTTATTTCTTCTGTTCCCGAGTCCACACACGATGTGTTATATGAATGGAACTTGAGTAACATTTCACCCACCATCCCCCTTGACATATCTATTAAACCTGGAGTTTTCAAAAATGTTCACATCAAAGCTTCATGTTCCACTGATGAGGTTGTCACATATAAGTCCCTTTTTCATGAGTTCCGTGACATCTTCACATGGATCTATGAAGAGATGTTAAGTATTGACCCTGATATTGTTGTACACGAAATTAATACCTATTCGCACGCTCAACCCTTCCAGCAGAGACTTCGTCGGGTCCATCCTCATAAGGCATCTACTATCAAGCTTGAGGTCGAAAAACTTCTTAAATCTAGCTTTATTTATCCCATGGCTTTAACTGATTGGGTATCCAATCTAGTTCTAGTTAACAAGAAACAAGGTACGATCTGTGTCTGCGTTGATTATAGGGATATCAACAAAGCTTGTCTTAAGGATAACTTTCCTACCCCCTTCGTCGACCAAATCGTCGATGATTGCACCGGAAGTGAAATATTCTCTTTGATGGATGGTTTCTTTGGATATAATCAAATAAACATCTTACATGTGGATCAACACAAAACAGCTTTCATTCGTCCTTGGGGCACCTTTGCCTATCGGAAACTACCCTTCGGTTTAAAGAACGTCGGTGTGACTTTTCAATGTGCCATGTCTTATGCTTTTCATGATATCAAGCACATTGTACAACCATATCTAGATGACATGCCGACGCATTCCATGCATTGTAGTGACCATCTGACACACCTCCAAGCCATTTTCCTTCATTGTCAATTTTATTGTATATGCTTAAACCCACACAAATGTGTCTTATGTGTGGAGTTTGACTGACTCCTAGGATTTAATGTGTCATTTCAGAGGATCAGGGTAGATCCTTTGAAGGTCAAGGCGATTCTCAATCTCCCTCCTCCTTCCTCACTCCGCTAGCTGCAAAGTTTGCAAGGGAAGATAATTTTTTTACATCGTTTTATACCAAACTACGTTGAGTTAACACTCAGATTTACTCGATTGTTGAAGAAAGGTTCTAAGTTCGTATGGGACACCACTGCCAACAAAGCCTTCGAATCTTTGAAACTGATTTTAACCCGTACCCCACTACTTTTCCCGCCTAATTATAGTCGATATTATTTGCTTTATCTCGTTGCTTCGGACTCTACCATTGCTATGGTCCTAGTCCAAAAAGACAATTTACACGATGAACATGTCATTTATTATTTGAGTCAAAGTCTCATGACTACCGAAGCCAAACACTACATGTTGAAAAACTAGCCTTGGCAACTGTTCAAGCTGTCCAACATTTCTGTCACTATATCCTATTATGCAAGACCACTGTAATTTTCGATTGCAACCCTATGCAACACATTCTCACACACCAATTGCTAGGGTACAAATACTCTAAATGGATAGTGATTCTCTAGGATTTTGACTTAGAATTTGAGCGCGCTAAGTCTAATAAATCCTTAGTGTTTGTCGAACTGATATGTGACATTCCCTGCACTGAAATAGAAAATGTAGCAGAGGATTCTTTACCCAACAAATCCCTTTTTCTGATCAGTTATGATGACCTTTGGTATGGAGATATCATTATTTATCTCCAGACTCAGACTTTTTGACCCGATTTATCTAGCGCTGACCGTCGTCGTATACGTTATCAAGGCCGTCAGTACATTATCCTCGGTGACACTCTTTACTGCCATGGGGTTGACTCTATTTTTCGATGTTGTCTCACCTATAATGAGGCTGAGAAAGCTTTGAATGAATGCCATTCTGGAGCATGTGGTGGTCACATGTATGGGTATGCTACTGCCCAATTGATCTTATGAGCCATATATTTTTGGCCTTCTTTATTCAAAGACTGTATTATTGTCGTCCAAAAATGCCATGCTTTCCAAACGTACAACAACAAAATAAGATCGCATCTTGCTCCTTTACACCCTGTAGTTTTTGTTGGACCTTTCGCGAAATGGGGCATTTAATTCATGACCTGTAACCCTCACTCGCCCGGGTGGCATGGATACATTATTGTAGTCGTGGATTATTTCACAAAATGGGTCGAGGCGATGCCTACATTTGACAATACCAGAAAAAATGCAGCCCTATTCATATTCAATCATATCATCACACGATTCAAAATACATTGGGCGCAAATTATGACGAAATATTACGGCGGTTTAGAATTTCGTCGTATTTTTTTTTCTTTTTTTGTACTAAATATACTCTTTTTTTCCAGGGTCCAAATGTTGGTCTCTCTAGTGACCAACATTCCAAGTTGGTCATTTTAACGATGAAAGTTGGTCACTCTAGCAACTAACCACCATTTAGTCGCTCTAGCGACCAACAATGGCATGTGTGAGAATCAAACGGTCATTTACAGCAAATCAATCATATATATATCTCAGTTACGAAAAATTTGCTATAGTTACGACAATCATTTTCTACAGTTGTGAAAATCATTCGAGTGTTCTGATGCAATGGTGTTCTGGTTTTTTATGAAATCTTGATTTCAATTCTCTTTCAAGAAGAGAAACATTGAATTGATCAGACTCTACATAGCTGAGATTTTGAAGGTCAGTACTTAAAAAATTTCTGTGTGATTTAGTAATTTTGTGCTATTGAACTATTTTATGGTTTATTTTCACTCCTTATAAGGGTTCAGAGGAAGAGGTTATAGGCGCTAATTATGGATAAAAGATATATGTGTTAAGGGTTAATGGTAATACATACAAATACTTAGGGGTTATAGGGGATAATTCTTAGGGGTTATATATGCTAGGGTTTTAGTATTTAAGTGATTAAGACATTATAGGTATTTGGAAATAATGGGTTATAACTATTAAAAGTTAAATGAATTATAAACTATATGAGGTGTTATGGGTTATAAATATTATAAAGAGTAGAGATTAATGGTTAAGTGCTTACATGAGTTATGGTTAGGGAGGTTAGGGGTGATATTAGTTAAAGGACTTAAAGAGTATACATGTTTGGACTTATAGGGGTTATAGTTGTTGATAATTAGGTGATACGTGTGTAATGGCTTATACGGGTGAGGGGTTAGATGCCATGGTAGTAAGGGGTTAGTGTTTAACGAATATGGATTATATGGATTTAGTGTTTTACGAATAGGGTAATATCGGTAAGGGTTAAAGGGGTTAGGGTTTTAAGTGTTAGGAGTTATGAGTTATAAGGATTAAATATTATAAGAGCTATTCGTTATGGCTTGGAAGGGATCAATGTTAGGTTTAGTAAAGTTTAAGGGTTACAATGGTTATAAGGTTTATGGTTTATAAGTTCATGTCTTACGAGTTAGAGATGACAACTTATAGAATTAACAAAGATGTGTTATCATATTA
>JASDQU010103159.1:61476-95923 GCA_032191745.1 Picea mariana | reverse complement strand
ACATTTAAAAAAAACAAAACCACTCGTTCCGTTCTCATTCCCTTTGAGCTTGCCCCCAATTAGTTGCACTCACACGGTCTGCAGAGTGGAGGAGGAGGGGCGCACATCTGCACACAGAGAAGATGCACTCCATCTGTAGAGTGGAGGAGGAGGGGAGCACATATGCACATAGAGAGAAGGAGACACGTGGTCTGCAGAGTGGAGGAGAAGGAGGGGCACACGTCTGAACACACAAAGAAGGAGGGGCGCATGGAGGAGGGAGAGGCGCAACTGCCCGAATAGCTGCACAAAGGAGGGAGAGGCGTACGAATGAGGGAGGGCTTAAAACCATGGTAAGTATTCTTCTTCCTCACCTGCGATGGAGTTTAGGGTTTCTCTGAGGTTATAATTTTTATTACATCATAACAATTCATTTCCTTGTTGCACAACCCTACTATCTATTCAAATTTTGTGGCATTTTTCATTCACTACTCTCTTTGTTGGGGTTTATGCTTCATACACAAACTTACATAATCCTTTCATAAGACATTGTTCTCTTGGATTTGCATACTCCTCTCCTAAGTCCTTCTTCTTGGATTTGGCCTTTTCCATTCGACCCTATTATTCCGATCAAGCTACACCTAAATCACACCCTACCCTATTATAAACTCAACCCTAGTGTGCCCCTATTTTCAATATTGTGGATTCTCTTAAATATTTTCATGTTTTATTCAACCGTGTAACCTAAATATATTACCAACATTTTTTATTCTTATGTATATATGGTGTGATGTGGCTAAAATACGGTTTTTGAAACTAATAAATAGATCATTGAATATTCAATAAAGACCTTCATTATGAGTCCCACTTATTTGAGGTGGATTTGTTTTCTAACTATCTTATGCAACCCACGAACTACATAGATGATAATTTTTCATTCTTATAATGTCATGTGTTGAAGGACCATACAATGTGTTCATCATGTGGAAAATTTACATCATTTCACATTGGATTCAAAACAAAAGGATGTTCATGCCCCGATTGAAAACTATCCTTAGAATATTTCACTTAGAGAAAATTGATGCCTGTATTGGCCACCCAAATAGAAACAAAGTTTACAAGCTCTTATATTTCACTAGATTCATGTCCTTATATTGTATACCTAGGTGAATAGAGTACAAACACCTACCCAAAATACTGAGTGAAGAAAGACTTTGTGTTTTCTAAGAGGTTGGGCTCCAACCCTAGATGCAAAAGTCTTACATCTCAAGTTATAATTTCAATGGTTATCTTTAGCTATACTATAATATGAATATTGTTGGCCTAACATTTTCTTCTCCCTCAATGGAGTGTAGGTACAACCAAATATGTATCTATCAGACCTATTATCTATATCGAGCGATGAAATTTCGAGAGGGACAAGGGAAAACATATCCAACACATGTTACAAGGCGAAATCAACTAGAGGTGAAAAGGTCAGAAGAAAGTTTGGTAGGCGCATGAAATTATTTCTTTATTGAAGGAGGATCATTCTCTTATGATGATGAGAGCATAGGTGACATCGAGGTTCCCTTGAGGTAAAAACACCTACTTAAACAGTGGGTACCCAAGGAACTGCCAGAGTTGGACACCGACTTCTGTGTTAATGAGAGGATGTATCACATTGCTCTGTCATCCATCCATGGCCTTGGTTTATTCTCCATGGACGGCATAAAGGTAAAATATGGCATATTAGTTGAATTTTTTTATTATGTTGGACCATGTTACACTTGTGGAGTATGGTTGAGGTTGGTCCAATATATGCCTAGTATGCGAAGATACGCACTCGCCGTGAATTATATACAGCTGAAAGACTATAATAAAAATAAAGAAGCGACTATGTATATTGATGGAAGGCAAAAGGCATTGGGGAATATTGCAGGTCTTATAAATAGTACAAGGCCTAGGACGACAAGAAAGGAACCCAATTGCATTTTTGAGGAGCATGAAGGTAATAGGATATTTGTATGTGGGGTGAAAACAATAACGGTGGGCGAAGAGTTGTTGGTCAATTACAATCTGAATCGAGTCGACCCAGAAACATCTTCTTTTTCTATGGTACAAAACCTATTCCATCCCTCTCTTATCTTACCTACAGTTTCCCAACCATAATATCACCAATTCATGGATAGAATGAAGCATCGATTCATTGAATCTTCAACAAAATTTGATTTTTCTTCTTGTAGAAAATGTTATGAATGAAATGCTGAGAGAGGTCGCTTACCCCAAGAATCAAAATACTGAAAATTAAAACAAGACATAAAATAACACATACAAAACTTTGCATATGGTCCGCATTTCATATATGGCTCGCCAAACAGACCACCTTCCAAATCTCAAAAGGTTTCCAAGATGACAATCTCGGTGAGAAGGACCAGAGTTGATCGATCCCAGACCTAATTGCATCAATAGAAGCAAACCTTGAAACCACCAATTGTGAATATTGCAAACAAATATGGCCAAGGCTTGGCCTTTACATTCCAATAAATTGGGAAATCTCCCCCTCTTGCATCTGGTCACTTTCTCTCTTATATAATTTCAAATCTTGTGGTTAAAGGAACTTATCCCTTGTGTCGATGAAGAAAGAGGTTCTAATTCCTCCAAATTTTCCATATTTGACCTTCATGAAGTTAGCCCATATTGCTTGGGATTTGGATTGCACCCTTGAATCTATTATGCACATCCTTTCTAATGGTTTGGGCTTCAATCCCTCCTTTGGCACCATTCAAATCATATTGGAAAAACTTTTGACCCTCTTTGCCTCATTTGTTGCAACACCCAAAAGGATCCTTTCCATTACATCCAAGGAACATGGAACATGGCAATTTAAGACAATGTTATAGACCACAACATTTGGTTCAAGCCGAGGATATCAATGTAGAAATTCCACATTATTAGTTTGGAAGGGCACACATCACATGAAATACATTCAATGTTTCTACCGACCTCCTCACCTTTCCAAGAACATAAATCAATGTTGTATATACATACCTCCATTGCAAGCCCTTATGTTTCACTAGATGGCTTGGAAATGTTCATTTGATAGAGCCGAATTATCACTTGCTCTAATGGAAACTACCTTACTACATCCTTGTTGAATTCTCTGAATCTTGGATCTGATAGTTATTGTTTTATAATTTCAATGCAAAAATTTGTTTCATGCCATAGTTATCATAGAATAACTATACACTGAGAATATCAACTATTACAATGCAACAGAAATAACAAGATCTAGAAATATTAACCATGCACAATAGACACAAGAACATAAGAATTTATCCTAGGAAAACCAACCTTGGAAGAAAACCCAACAATATTTTTTATAGAAGAATCAATTCAAGAGTTTACAAGTTTATCACCATCAAAATAGAGTGAATGTTTCATTTGTGATGAAATTTTATTTTATTTCTGAATGTTCCATTTGCTAATTTTTGCTTGATGTTTCTTTTCCAAATATTTGCTAATTTGTATGTGTGAATGTTTCATTTGATAATATTTGCCAATATTCCATTATTTCATATATTGTTTTTTCAATATTTCTTGCACGTACTAACATTCTTCTTGAAATTCTGCCAGAGTGGTGATCAGGGCAAAGGCCCTAATCCTAGCACCGCATCGACCGAAAATGATGAATATATAAGTGATGAAGAGATATTTGATTCTATAGACCCCTTGCAGACAATTTAATTGTCCCTAAGAAAGGCCAATAGGGAATTCCGAGATTTGGTCGTTGTTGGGCCAAAAACTGCTAAGGATTTCAAAAGGATAGTTGAATTACGTGTTAAGATAGCAAATTATGGGGTAAGTCATGTCATCTAACAATATCAATTTTTGGTTTGAAATTTTGTAATTTGATATATGCAATTAACACATATTTCTCATTGTAGAATTTTGTGAGATCGATGAGAGGGGAAGGGGAAGGTCCTGGTAGCAGAAGTGGGACTGCAACAGCAAACCCACATGGCCACCTAGCCACCAGGATATTTTTCACCCTAAGTGTGCCACCTAAGACCGATTCTATTCCTTCTAGGGGTGATTCCATGCCCCCATAACACACGCCAGATCGCGCAGGTGGTGCACATGATCATGGATCTGATCACTCTTCTGTTGATTGTTACCCTGGTGCTACACGTATGCAAAGCACAGGAACAACCGCGGTATCATTTTTGGTCAACAAGGACATGGTTCCTCTAAAAATAGTATAGCTACCAGGTATTTAATATATGTCTTTATAGAGATTCATGTTATATAATTGTTTAAACAATCACATATCAGTGAGATTTAAATTACTAATGATGAAATTGTTTTACATGAAACAATGTGTTCTACAATAGTTTGCATGACTATGCATTAGAACTTTTTGGGTCCACCATTCGACTACGATGGAATCGACAAGATTCCAAACTGAAAAGCCTTCTTATCTCCAGACTGGTTGGTGAGTTTGGTGACTCGTTCAATAAGTCGGAAGTCCTAAAAAGGACTAGCAAGCATTTGAAACATGTTAGAGAGGCATATAGGAATAAATTAGTACATGACCCCAAGTGAGAACTCCCTTTGGTTGTCCCCGAGAGGGAGTGGAAAGAAATTATTCTCGATGCAAGAGAATTAGCGATGAAAGAACAAGGGAAGAAACCACCTGGCCCTGGAAGGTAAGAGGTGTTTTCAATTTACTATGATGGTCTTTTGTTTACTTTACGAGGAAAACAATCAATATCTAACATATTTCAAAATATTGTGTAGACTCCAAGACACTTCCAAGGCAACAAAGGCAAGACAATAAAAACACAACCAACATAAACTGGGCCAAGGTGGTTACGGGAGATTGAAGGCACGGGTTGTAAGTGCCTAAACATTTTACTCTTTTTTTATCATCGTCACAAAATATGTAATTTGTTACAGCTAGTGACTAATGATTTTGATATTGCTCAATGCAGGGGGATTTGTTCAACGAGCAAGCCACATAACAAGATCTAAAGGTTAGGTTCATGCATGGTTTTGATGGCATGGTGGCACGACAAATAAGCTTGGGGAAATCACCATGTGTCTCTCTGGAGGTATGGTAAATAAAATGAAATTAAAAACTTGTCGATTAGTTTTTACTCATTGATTACTTGTAATGTAAAATATATTTTTTATTCATTTAAAATATAAAATAATGTGTGTCTTTTCCACATTCGCAGGAGAGTAAAAATACTAACAATGCTCCTGATGTACCCAATGAACCACATCCTGACCCCCATATTGATTCAAGCGTTGTTGTCGAAGGACCATTACATAGTGGTATGCGTGCATTTTTAATGTTTTTCCATTTTTCAATGAGTATTAATATTTAGGGTATATTTTGTACTAAATACTTATATTGTTTCATATGGAAAAGTGTGTAGATGTTGATCAAGAGTGGAGATCAACAAGTGCAGAAACAACAATGCGACCACCAACTAATGTTTCTACTGCACCCGCTAATCCAAGTATAGAAAATTGTAATTAAATATGTATTAATTAAATTTCCCTAGGAATAGTGAATAACAATATCACTTGAATTTTTTTTGTTGTTGCAGTAGTGGATTCCCATGCGCATCTTGAACCTCCATGTCGAAATACTAGAAGTTCATCATGGCATGAGGTGTTGAGTACTGATGATGCAACACTTCAAGAACGCCCAATAACTATGGGGGATCAGTTAAATGCTGATGATGACGACTTAATTTGTGCTTTCATGGATAACAAGAAGAAGAAGAAGAAAAAGAAGAAGAAAAAAATGATTAGACATTTTATTATTAATATAAATCCAATATATTTCTGGTCCAATGTAATGTATTTTGTTTTCCTAAATGTCATGAATGTTATTTTCTTTCATGTTTTTTTGTTTTAGCACATGGCGATGATTTTTTTTTTCTTACATTTAATGTTACTATCATTTCTAATTATAGTTGTAAAATATAGATAGACTGGGTATGGGGAAATGAGAGTGATGTGAGAGGGGGGAAGTGGCCAAAAGAGCTTCCACCTTCATGTGGTTGGTCCTGTTCAGTAGAGAATAATTTATTCTCAAAACTAAGAGAATCTTGTTCAGGTATTCGTCTTTAGTCATTAAATTGTAGAGGTTGTTACATCTTTAATTAATATTCTGAAATATAATTAAGTCATGTGATGAATCGCAGGAATGAGAGGAGCAACAATGGAGGCACCCCATCACTTAAAGGTATGGATCTTGTTAAGGACTGGTTTAAGGTGACATAATTACATATATGTTAGTCAAACTTAATATTAAATAATAATAATATAGGAAATGTGTTAAGAAAGTTAAATATTTTATATTTTTTTATATTTTTTTGGAGATTATTTTTGTTGAAATTATAATTTTGAATTGATGAAATTGGTGTTTTTAATGTAAAAATAGTTTAAATGTCTTGAACTACATCTTTTCTCACTGGATTGTTCTTGCCTTTAGAATATCAATGCCAGGTTCTCCTGACTACCTGAAGTATGGAATGGGGTATAGTAGGAGGGGGACTTGAACTTCAACCCTATCCACTAGGATATGTTCACCCTGAGACCTTCAATATATGAATCAACTCTATGGAGAATTGTCTTGTGTCCTAGTAGTGAGTGTGTCTCTCTTTACCATAGACCCTAGCAAGTGGTCGATGTGCCAACATTTTGTAAGCTTGTTCAATAATCTCCTCACATACATATGTTAATATTGCAATTTCCTAATCCTTTTTTGTATTTTATTGCATTTATTTTACCAGGTAAATTTTTATCTTGGTATTTTCATTACCGAGGACTTCTAAATTTTCATTAAAATCTATTGAGGTTAAAGAAAATTTCTCTTCAAGCAAAGTGATTAGTTGGTTATGCTCAAATGACAAAAACAAAGTTCTCACCTTTGTATTCTTCTTATTTCTTCCATTGCTACTTCACCTTGAGCAATCAACAACTATCTCATCAAAACTTTAACTGAATATGTGGCCACAATGTGTGTTAGAATCCTCTTTTGCAGCCTATTCGAACCATATCTCCTTATCCTCTTCGRAATATGCTCAATAAAATAGCTACTCTCTTCATGTATCGCAAGTGTCTTTTCATCAACAAGGTTGTTGATTTCTTCTTTTCCTTTAACAATTGGAACCCCTAACAAGGTGGCGRGATCTTCTTGCTATGGGGAATCTAGAATATCAAATGGCTCCTTAGCTTGGGCTAAGGTATTTTCCATTGCAGCCCTAGAAATATTTGATTCTAGTTCCTAATCTATTCAGGAGATATCCTCCTACTCCTTCTTCACACTCTGCTACTTCTTATGCAAAAGTTGATATAGGCTCTGTAGCATCCATGGATTCTTCACCTACTAGTGTTGGCACATGTTCTAAAGCATGTGATGAGTCTTGAATACATGGTTTTGATGCTACATTTTCTTCAAAATGGATAATGAACATGTCCCATGTGACATATGGTTGTATTCTTCATAATTCATCGAAAACAAATAGCTTAATCAACCCATGGTGTGCTACAACTGCTTATGCTCTCGATTGGACTTCTATATCCATCATTTGGAGAAACTTCATTAAGTAATATGGAATTCCAATGATCCCCCAATGTCTCTAATGTTCCAAGATCTTAAAATGTTGTGCCAACCTAAAAACCTTGAATTACGATGGCATTTTGTGCAAATGTTGAGCAAACTCTATAGTAATTGCATTGATGTATCCAATGCGTATGTCAAATAATTCCATCCATATTGCTTTTTGGAATATATGCTACATGTTAGGATTACTTTGTATTAAATCCATATCTATAGGCTCTCATATGTTCAATGTTCCTCCCGTGATTTTTTGTGAACTCCACAGTTGATTTTCACTTCTACAATAACCCACACTTTGTGAAATCTATTGCCTATTTCTTAACACTTTCCTTGCTACTACATTTGGCCAACATTGTTGATATCCATAGTGATATTATAGGTCGATGATTCACACTCGCTTCTCATTCGTGGAAAATTCAAGTAATAAAGCATCAACACATATGATTAAGAATTTATCAGATTGATAAAGGCATTAAAGCCATTATTTATGTTTTTCACCCAAAAGTAACTGTCTTCATTTCTAATTGTAGTTGTTTCCTTCAAAATTGGTGGCACAGATCGGCCTGTTAGTTGATGAACTAATAGAGGGTTCATACCATCAGTATCAGTCACTCCATAGCCATATTTATAAAACATTGAATCCCTATCACAATAGGGATTTCCTTAATAGAAGGCACTTCCATACAATCTACCTTTTCAGTGAATGTCGGCTCCCAAAACAAAATTGGTAATCTCATCAACATCTACGCTTGAAAATGACTTCAAGAACAAATTTTGTGTTCTCAATTTAATCGAGATCCTTTAATTGATTTAAAAATTGCAATTGCCCTAGGATTCGTGAATTCCCTCGGTGGGTTGCTAATTTTACTGGTTTTAAAATTGAAATTGTATGAGCTATCTCCCTTGGCATCATTTGTTTCACTCCTTTAGAATAGCACTTGGGTGTTTTTTGACATTCTGATAATTGTTGTTAAACTATGATTTGGCACTCTTGGATGACGTTACTCCTCAATGACGCCCTGTAATGAACCAACCATGCCTCTTGACAAATTAGATTTGAGTGTGTGAAATAATATTTGTGAAACCATAAAAAGTTGTCCTTCCCTTCCAATGTCCTATTACAACAAGTTTCTTACTGGAAAACACTTTTAATGTGCAACAATTGTCCACATATTATTCATCTTTTAACACGATGATACAACACCCAGGTACTAAATTTGATGGTACTGTTCAAAATTCAAGATCTTAAAGGCTGCAAAATACATTGCCTGAGATGAAAACAACAATTTAAAATCTTCTTTGATGTTTTTAACTTCTTTCTGCCAAAACCAAAGTGAAAGAAACCAATGCCATTCGAGGAGACCACATACAACTAGATTTTTTGAATATGATTGAAATTCTGATTGGAATTTGTGTGCGAGAGCCAAGAAATTTTGTGTGTAACTGAGAAATCTATGGGATATTTTGTGTGTTGTTGAGCAACATACCCCGAGTTGCTATTGTTTGATTCACTGCATTCCGCACCATATCCATAATCCCAAGTCTGTTTGATTCACTGCATTCCGCACCATAGCCATAATCCCAAGTCTGTTTGAATAAGTGTTAGGTTGATTCCATGGTTGATCACATAGAAGAAGTTGAAGCTGTGGGAAGCCTCTCTCACTTTCCTAAACTCATACATTTCCACTTGTTTATGATTTCTTGAAGTGGGGGTAGCACCCATATACCATTATATAGCATAAATTTTGGCAGTCGCCATGTTTGGAACCACCCTCATTAACTTAATTGGATGATTAATATAACTACAATGAAGGTATTTACAATGCATGTCGATTGAAGCTATTGTTGTCAAGTTATTTTTAATCCCTATAGAAAATTTTACTATGTGACAATGTATTGAAAGGACCTAATGCTACATGTTAAATGTTTGGCAATAAACTTCTTATTTATATTTTATAGGTGGAAATGAAGTACATATTTGAACTAATGTAAATCTTTATTAATGGACATAGCAATCGACACTTGCTTTGAATGATTTGATGGGAGGAATTTAACATTTGTATAGGTATATGTGTTATTGATGGACCATAACCAAGATATTAAATGCAAATCATGTAGATAAGCTTGTTGCAGTTTCTCACAGTCTTAAAATGCAATTTTCAATTAGTGTTTTGACTTATACATTTGCAAATATCAACCTTGATTTGATTCTAACCTCAAAGTGTAACCTTCTTAAACTTGTCACTATTGATTATATAAGTGCAAGTTGTAGTTATTTTTGTTGCAATTTTTCATATTTTTGTTTATATATTTACGTATATATTATTATCATTCCCAAACCAACATCCCTAAAAAAAAATAGATGTACTCAATCTATTGTGAACAATCATTCCCCATTTTCCAATTTCAAAAACGCCCACAACATACTTACTCACTAGTTTCCATCAACATGAGTTACAAATCCATTTATCTTTTTAAGAATTTTAAACAAGCTGCAATGCATAACATCAATTGACACCTATCACATAAAAAAGAATTATAAATAACAATCCATAAAAAAAAATTAGAAAATGCAATTCCACTTTTATATCATATTCTACTATATAGATATATAGATAGGTAAATATAAACTAGCATGTTTGTTACTTTGTCAAGATACTAAACAATTTCTCTTACATTAAAGCAATGTATACTTAAAATACAACCAACAACTCATATCTTCACATTTCACATTAAAAAAATGACAAAGTGTTCAACATACTTTGGTTTATTGGCATATTCTAGTAGCATACTTTGGTGTATGCTTTATAAAAAGACCTATTCATTCACAATTAAATATTCTGGTAGTGGACTTCGGTGCATATCCATGTATGTATGCTTCCCAACAAGGAGTGTTTCACTTTTATCCCCTTAACTCGCCTTCTAACATTACCTTAAAGAAGAATTGTGACCCCAAGATGAATGCTTAGCTAAAGGCATGTTTATGTCCCTAATTTTACAAGGGTGCTAGAAAATTCTATCATCAATCCATGCACTTTCCTATCAACATTTTATTATTAATCTGTATGCTTTCCTATCTACATGTTCATTTTCCTATTTGAAGGGACTAGATCTGAAATTAACAATGTTATTTGTTTGTATGCCTTTGTATTAATGTTTACGCTTTCCTATTTACATGTTCTTTTTATCAATTTTCCTATTTGAAGGGATTTGATCCGAAATTAACAATGGTCTTTGTTTGTATGCCTTTCTCTAAAATTGAGGAATGTAACATAAATTTAGTTCATATGATTTCTAAGATCAATGGTCACCAATTAATTTGTAACAACTAAGAAGAGTCTATTTAGCATGTCCCTTTCTCTATTCCTGTAACACACCCACTACGACATAATGAATTTTTCATCTTTTTCTTCAAGGGACAGAATCCCTGAGACTTCTATGGGGCCTAGCGCAGACCATCCCTTCCCTTATCCTTCTCCAAGTGACCACAACCTAGCCTTAGCGCAAGCACCTTTCGTAGCTCGTGAGTTGGGAGTCAAGGCTCTCAACTCCTCTTTCTCTAAATTCCAATACCTGAGATGCGATATGGGTATGGCTCCTTCCTCACTGGTGCCTGCTACATGTAACCGTAGGCTAGGCCAAACACTAGCGCCACTCGCAAATTCACTAGTTGAGGTGTTGAGCCCTCGTGCTCCTCCTTTGCAAAATCTTGAGATGCAAGAGGTCAACGTTACATGGGCTCTTCCAAAGCGACGTGAACATGCCACTTGTCTCCTTCGTTGTACTCTGCTCACGAGCTATGCCGCTACCACCCATCGCACGTGACCTCGGCTCTCGGCGTTTCACAACCTTAACAATCAGGGTGAAACTTCTTCATTCTGCGAAACCCCAAGCCACGATAAGTCAACAATGGTTCACCCGCTTCCTAAGCTAAATACTAGCACTACTCGCATCTCGCGACTTCGCGAGTTGGAGTGTTGAGCCCTTGTGTTCCTCCTTCGCGAATTCCCGAGATACAATAAGCCAACAATGGTTTGACTCTTTCCCAGGCGACATGTGTCCATCACCTGTCAACCACGCGGTCCCCACCTAATGAAGGTGCCACGTGTTCGCATGAGCCCTCAGTGCTCGGCACTTCGCGACTTCTATAGTCGAAAAGAAACTCTCTCAAGTTCCGAACCCCGATAGGCGATAACCACGAAAGTTTTGATCCCACGGTTCTCCTGTGGCCTGGATCCAATGGTCACGATCACGTCATGATCTCGCGAATCATGAGTTCATGCGGTCCTACCCTTGACCACTCCAAGTCGTGAGTCATCGAAATGCTACTCTCCTACCTATACAAAGGCTAAGATCAACGGTCAATAGGGCTTTGTCGGATCCTTAGATCTACGGTCCCGATTCCTTCGCTACTTGCGAAGTTTGAAAGGGGTCGAGGCATTAACACCTATGTTCCTTCCTCCAATCTAACGGTCATGACAGACTTCATATCCCTCGAAAGGATCTCATCCATTCATCTAACAAACGAAAGGGTACTCTCCTTTGGTATTTGAAACTCGCTATCCTTCCTGAGCTTCGTTAGCTATGAAAGACTTGAGAGATTTGTGCTCTGTCTCCTGGAATTGACTCTTAGAAGAGTCTTCAGTACAACTATTCATCAAGGGGTTTTGGGTTCTATTTGATCGCAGAGGGCCTATGCATATCGTAAATACCTCTCATGAGCTTAACAAACTCCGTCCTCCAAGGGACTCAGAATGACTAGGTGAGTAAACCATCGTACATGCGGATACACCTAAGGTTGACAAGCTCACAGTTCGTGGCTCTAGCTTAAGACGCTACAAATCTCCAGAATTTATGAGAACAAGTCATGTCCAACCCATATAATTCCTTACTTGCCTAATTATACAACCAAGCATAAATAGAAGGGATAAGGTATATCCATTAAGCATTCATTCACATTCCTGAAAGCATGCACAGTATAACCAATTCATACACAGTCACAACTAAGTTACACAGGGTAGGAAATCACTTATCTATTACAGGTTTCCTCCAACCAACTGAATATGGGTGTTCATCCTTCCACCCGACCATAGGCTCAGAGGCATTCATTCTTAGCACTTTGGCCACCCCTGTGTCAAGCCATGATATCACCAGGGAATTCTCATAGTTCTAAAGGGTTCTCTCTCTGTTTCAGCTTCTGTTTGGGTCCTGTTTTCTACAACTTGGAGCTTTATGTTCGTGATTCATTGGAGAGCTTTGCCCCTCTCCCTCGTGAGATTCTGCCCTCATCTGGTGCCTCCTTTTCCTGTGTGTGTGTGTCCCTCTTACTTGGGAAGGCTTTTTCCAACCTATCTGGTTCCTTTTGTTAGAAGGAAGCTCAGGTCTGCAAGTCCCTGTGGTACTTCGGACTGACAGCCCATGTTTCCATTCATGGGGGTGGTTGGTGATTCAACCACTGGTCCTTTCTTCATTGACTAATTTTCTTTCCTTGGGATTCGAAGGAGGCTTGTCATCCTTATCAAGGGAGATTTGGGGTTATTTTATACATGAACCCTCTCTTATAGTTTTCACATTCTTCCTCTAGTGATATCATGGCCAGTACTTTCAAGGATTCACCCCCACAGTCAGTTATTGGCAACTCAAACAATAATACATTTACATTTTCCTCATGCATTAGAATGGTAATTCCTACTTTATGATTAATTACAAATTGGGGGAAACAGGGTGTTACAATTCCTCACCTTTAGAAATATTTCTAGCTTCTCCTCTATCATAAAAAAATATGGTTTCATTTCCATTAGGAGACATGAACTTCTTGAAGCCCTCTACAATTGACATAGAGTCTTCTAGTGCACCCTTTTACCTAGACAGGTTTCCCTCCCACAATATATATATCAGTAATTCATTTTATCCCTTGCTCCATCCAAATTTCCCATAGCCCTACCTCATGTCATATATTTTCTTTTGGAGACATCAAGAGAGTTGTTCACATGATCAATAACAATAGATTTACATATGAGGAAGACCTACACATTGAGTTCCTCAAACATGGTATTCACTCTATCAACTTACATATTGTCAATTTGTTTGATTTATTGCATTGTTTGATCAAGCTCTCCTTTCACATGGTTCCACCATATCATCCAACCCACTTTGAAATCAAGGTTTAGTTAAGATCCTACAATTACATCACCATCATGATTGGACACACTTAAATACCTGTTATCAAATTTAGTTAAGATCTTGTGTGAATGGCATAATTTTTTTTTTTTTAAAACCCCAACATTGGTCGCTTTAGCGACTAACATGTATGTCACTAGTATTTCCAATTGGTCGCAAACACCAACATGTTAGTCGCTAGAGTGACCAACCTATTATTCGGTCGAGTGACCAACATGTTAGTCGCTTGTATTGTCATTTGGTCGCAAACTAGGTCACTTGGTCGTTCTAGCAACTAATTGATCCTCCTTCGTTTCACCTTTTTAACTGATGGTTTGATCGCTCTAGCGACTAAGATTCATCGTTCTACCAACTGATAGTGGTTTATTGACTAAGTTTGCCACGGTTGTCTTGGTCACTCTTGCGACTAATATTAGTCGTTCGACCGACTAACATTCATCGCTAGCCGAACTTTTCCCTATTGTGAATAGGCTATTTTTCTCAGTCGCTATACCGGCGAAGATCCATGTGTGACCGCTAGACTAACGAATGGATTTCGACGGGAAAAAAAAATCATCTTGGTCGCAAAAACGACTCTATTCCAACGAAAATTTACCTCTACTTCGTTGCAAAAAAGTTCAAATTTAATAGTGTTGGGATTTATTGTGTCACGTCAGAGGATAAGGGTAGATCCTTTGAATTTCGAGGCAATTCTCAATCTCCCTCCTCCTTCCTCACTTCGCCAGCTGCAAAGTTTGCAAGGGAAGACAAAATTTTACCTCATTTTATACCAAACTACGTTGAGTTAACACTCGGATTTACTCGACTGTTGAAGAAAGGTTCTGAGCTCGTATGGGACACCACTGCCAACAAAGCCTTCGAATATTTGAAACTAATTTTAACCCATACCCCACTACTTTTCCCGCTCGATTATAGTCGATATTAGTTCCTTTATCTCGCTGCTACGAAATCTACCATTGCTATGGTCCTAGTCCAAGAAGATGATTTACATGACAAACATGTCATTTATTATTTGAGTCGAAGTCTCACGACTATCGAAGACAAATACTTACATGTTGAAAAACTGGCATTGGCAACTATTCAAACTATCCAACATTTTCGTCACTATATCCTATTATGCAATACCACTGTAATTTCTGATTGCAACCCTATGAAACACATTCTCACATGCCAATTGCTAGGGGACAAATGCTCCAAATGGATAGTGATTCTCTAGGAGTTTGACTTAGAATTCGAACGCGCTAAGTCTAAGAAATCCTTGGTGTTTATCGAACTAATATGCGACCTTCCATGCACTAAGACAGAAAATGTAACAGAGGATTCTTTACTCGACAAATCCCTTTTTCTGATCAGTTCTTATGACCTTTGGTATGGAGATATCATTATTTATCTCCAGACTTAGACTTTCTGAACCGATTTGTTTATCGTTGACTGTCGTCGTATACGTTATCAAGCCCGTCAGTACATTATCCTCGGTGACACTCTTTACCACCATGGGATTGACTCTGTTTTTCAATGTTGTCTCATCTATAATGAGGTTGAGAAAGCTTTGAATGACTTCCATTCTTGAGCATGTGGTGGTCACATGTCTGGGTATGCTACCACCCAATTGATCTTACAAGCCGGATATTTTTGGCCTTCTTTATTCAAAGACTGTATTATTGTCATTCAAAAATGCCATGCTTTCCAAACGTACAACAACAAAATAAGATCACATCCTGCTCCTTTACACCCTGTAGTTTCTATTGGATGTTTTGCGAAATGGGGCATTGATTTCATGACCTGTAACCCTCACTCGGTCGGGGGGCATGGATACATTATCATAGTCGGGATTATTTCACAAAATGGGCCGAGGCGATGCCTACATTCGACAATACCGGAAAAAATGCAACCCTATTCATATTCAATCATATCATCACACGATTCGGAATCTCACAAGTTATCGTCACCGATCACGATAGCCATTTTCAAAATTTCATGATGTTCGAGCTTACCGAAAAGTTGGGTCTTCGACATGAAAACTTAACCCCCTACTATCCACAGGCCAATGGCCAAGTTGAAGTGATAAGCAAAGTTCTCATCACTATGCTTCGACAGATAATAGGAATTCACAAGACAAGTTGGCACACGATGTTGTTTTCAGCATTGTGGGCATATCGGACATCCGTGAAGTCTGCTACGAGATTTACGCCTTTTCAGTTGGGGTATGGTATCGAATTTTTTATGTCGATTGAATGCGAGATACTGTGATTGAAGCTAGCCATTGAAATTCTTCCCAACACCTCTATCGAGGAAGAATGTCTATTATATCTTATGCGATTAGACGAAACCCGTCATAATGCCACCCTGGTTATTGAAACCCAGAAGAAATGCGTAAAATCCCAATAGGACAAGCATGTCAAGCCACGTGTTTTCTCTGAAGGTGATCTAGTTCTCCTCTATGAACAGGATCGTGATTTACTAGAGGCCGAAAAATTCGAGGCTATGTGGTGCGGCCCTTATATCGTCAAACGAGTGTTGGAGAAGGGAGCTTACGAGTTAGTAGACTATGATGGAATTCCTTTGAGTGAAATGGGGTTTACTTGAAGAAGTACTATGCTTAGACTATCTTTACATGAGTGTTTGTATTTTTACTGTATCATACTTTTGTGTGATTTTTGTTACTTGGTTTTGACCCCCAACTAATTACCTTGCGTTGTGCTTGGTTTCTAGATGTCAGCGTCTTCTCTACCCTACATTGGCTTCACCGATGGTGCTAGTCGTAGTACTCAGAACCTAGCTTCTGTTTCTTGGTAAATCTATGCACCCACGAATGAACTTATCAGTCTACAAGGTGTTTTCCTCAGTCGTGCAACCAATAATATCGCAAAATATAGCGCAGTCATAGAATTTTTGATCGATGTTATATCACTTGGGATTCAGAAATCGGTTGTACGACTTGATTCGCAGCTAGTAGTGCTACAGTTAAGTAACATCTATACTATCTGAAGTCCTACTTTGTTATGGGTATATTTATGAATCCGTCTCTTGGAACATTATTTTGATTATATTGAGTATCAACACATTCCTAGATGTCTAAATACGTTAATTGATGCATTAGCCAATTATGTGTTAGACATACATTTGAGACATTTATAAATCCAATCACACATCACATGTTGTATATAAAGAAAAGTAAGCTGGTAGAAGCCTCATGTATATATATATATATATATAACGATGAAAAAAAAATTTACAAAAAAATGTTTTCCATCCAAAGACCAAAATATCAAAATATGAAGCCCATGGCTTCTACAAAATAGCATCATGGATGTTTCTCACGGTAGCATACTACTGCCCGTGCTACCCTACGGAGTAGTTGCTTGAGTGAACTAGACATGCCTACGATGTGGCGTTGATAACTCCTTGGAATCTCATTGATAGAGATATTTGGGATGTTCGTCGTCAAACCTTCTAAAATCTACTCGACCGCTGCATAATCGTCAGCGTCCCATCCTACCACTACAACTGCTTCCCCTTGTCTCTGAATGGGGGATGTTCTAGGAGGCCAGTGTGGCCCTACATCTGCATGGTCAAAATTTTTGATTAGTCATTGGATGGAGATCATAAAAAACATCTTATATTCTAAAAAAATCACAAAAATATCATAAAAACAAATTTTTTTTCTTACCTAGGTCCCCCCACTAAAAACCCTCAAGTAAAACAAAATCAGGGTCGCCTCGAAATTCCAAGTCGGCATAGGTGTAATAGTTTATCATCAATATTTGAGGCCTGAACCAATCAAAAAATGCATCGTTGTATTTGACAATAGGGCTCGCTACATGCCGAGCCATGAGGTCGCACCACCTTTTCATCCTCAAATCCCATGGTGTTGGTATACCCCACTCTACCTGTAGGCGTAAATGAGGGACTCTTTCTAGAAATAAATACACCAAAATAGATCCATACCCGAATTTCTTCAGGTCCCCATTCTTGCTCTAGTTTAATTGTGTCTTCACACTACAAAGAAGACCATCGCACCAATTGAACATATGAGGTTCTGTGCATTCCACGGCATACTGAAAATAACTTTGGAGGGCCATGTGTGGAGATGCACTTCCCGCCATCCGTGCAATGGTAAATATAATGGTTTGGAGATTTAAATTATGAACACCTCTGATGGCTACTTTACCTTTACGCCTCTTGGCCTCAGGTTCACAATACTGACGTATGTATTCGCTCATTGGAAAACCACCACCTTGACCTCCTGTTAAGGTCACATGTGCTCCACGATGGGATAATCCGTCAAAAAGTAAATGTCTTCAATATCCAAGGAAAGAACATGGACACCCACATGAAACACATATTGGTCTACATCCCACATGTGGACCAGGTATTCTAGTAACCTCAGTTGGGCTCTCATGCCCTGGATTTTAAATTTTTTTAACAATCTGCACTGTCGTAGGGCATTGACAGTCCCTGGATCATTCAAGGCCTCAAAGTCATCATCCTCTTGTTCCCGTTCTCTCCATTCCAACATTTTGGCAATCAAATACCTGCATGGAGATGAGAAAAATGGATTAGCATCCTCAATCGTTGCTTTTGAAATTCTTTTTTGAATAAAGGCGTGGGTAAATTTTTGGGTTTTCAGCCACCGCAGAAAATCTTTAAATACAGTGTGGGGTTTCCGTAGGTGAGCCATAGGTTGCTTGCGGAAATCCTTTATTTCTGTAGGTCCCGATACTGGCCATCTGCGGTGGCCCCAACGCAAGCCTACCGGCCCAAAAACTCATCCAAAAACTACCTTTTAACCAAAATAAATGAATTTTAATCCATTGAAAAAGAAGAGGATGACGAGCTTACCGTGTTGATGGAGACCGTTTATTGAATGGTATCTTGTGATTCTCGCAATCAAAAACCAAAATATGAGGTAAAAACAGGGTTTCTAGACAAGTTTGGAATGAAATAGCAATAAGAAGTTTTACCCCTATTTATTTAACTTTTTGTTCTTTCTAATAATATTTTATATTATTTTAATGCATTTTGTCATAATCTAAAGGTCTAATGGTCCCATGAGTCTTTTATTTTTTCGCAAGTGGAAAGACTAAGGTCCTGAACAATGTTGTATGGATGTTTTTTTTATTCACTTTGATGTTTGTTACATACATCAGTCCTTTTTAGGGCTTTTCAGAAAAACCTCGAGCCTAGTCTTTGTTCGTTCTTGTGCTCGAAAATCGATGAGAATGTAACCAAGTACACTTTTGTCATTTTTTCATACTCATCATGGAAACACGAAAAGAGGAACCCACGGAGTATCATTTAATCTCTTTTCACACTTCGTAAAAACGAAAAGATTGCCAAGCGACCTTGTTCTTTTCATGCTTGTAAAAGTATTTGAAGAAAACAGTCGATGAGCAATAGTTTATCACTTTTTTGGTCTCGTTGAATTATTTTATGAAAAAAGGAACTGAGAGATTTTTCTTTAATGTGTTTTTCATACTCTATAAACATGAAAAACCCTCAAGTTTTCTATCTTTGGACTCGTTAAACAAGCATCGAAAGACCCACATGGGACCGAACCACTCCTTCTTAGGGTTCGTTAAAAATACTCCAAGGGAATCGTCCGAAGGATAAGCTTACATCAACAAGCATATGTTATCCTTCTCAAGTTTGCATAAAAATAAAGAGGTACTCACTAGAAATGGTGGGGGGGAATTTGGGAAAGAAATGTGTCTCTATACCCGTGTTAGTGGCAGTACTAGTCGCTCTTGAACATGACACCCCCTTCGTCATTTGAATCTGGGTTGGGAAATCCATTTGTCTTTCGTTTGGCCCTCTGTAAATCCATATATTGGGTTGTCTTTGAGTCAATACTTCCAATACCAGTGTCATGTCATTCATATGTTCAAGAGAAGTCCAAACAAGCCCTCTCTCGAGTTGGCCATCTGCATTGTCATTTCTTACCATGTTGGCCTTCCCTGTGTTAGTTTCAAATCATCTTCATACTTTGATCTACCCTAAATTTGTTACTTATTTTGTGTCACTAATGGGGGATACATCAAGAAACTCCTGTAATGAGTCTTTTCCTGTCGACTTCAACTCATCATCCAGGAACAGGACTTAGAAATCATTTAGTACCTTAGAGCCTGCATGCCTCAATGGAAGGTTTCTTCGCTTTCGACACTAGATTCACATCATTGGTCCCTGATCGAGATATTGTATCAAGTGTTTGACTTCGGCTCATTTATTCACATTCATTGGATTGTACTAAGGTACCTTGGGATTCATTGACATCAATGGTGATTTCCCTCGCACTTGTTAACGGTTTTCATCAATGACTGGTAATCAAGTGGTTTCTACCATGTTTGACTTCAGCACCTGTAATCGCATGGTTAGATTCATACTTATGGACGAAGGGATTGAAGAACCTGGATCTTATATTTTTGACCCAGGTTATGATGGAGTATTTATGATTTGTATTGACACATAGATCCACTTTGTATGTCTTGTGGTTATGTCTGAATTTAAACTTTCTAATGCATAGATCCACAATGTATTCCTGGTGGCTATGTAGAATCTTGACGACATGGATCCACAGTGTATAATTAGTGGCCATGACTTGCATTTATGATTTAAATCACTTGTAGTCTGAGCATGGGAATTCCTACCTCATAAATCGTATAATTTTATGCAAATGATTGGTTGTTTGCAGGTTCCTGATCGCTGCGCTCCTTTTTCCCAACACACACATGAATTTTACAAAGTATTTTGGTTGTCACAAGTTCTAGCCTCATACTTTGGGTGGCATTCTGTTACACATTATTTTGGTCACTCTGTCGATGACTCTACAAGCATGTGTCCAGGCTTCCAAAACAATCTTTACATGAGGAAAATGACTAAGTTCTTCCCCTACAAAGCAATATTTTGGAATGACACTGCAGGATGACAGTGGTACATAGTGCAGAAATCCTTGATTTCCACAGGCTGCTTTGTGCCTGTCTCATGGGATTTCCGCATGGTGCTATATAGGTAGGGTGCAGCAGTGCTTGAAGCTAAGAAAAGGAATAATTTTCTAGAAGTTTCTAGAAGGAGAATCTTCTAGAATGTGAGGTGGAATCCGAATGGTTGTGATCTTACTGGCTTCTTTGATTTGGTGGGATCATCCTCATCCTTGTAACCACTTTCACCCTCTCCTATATAATGATGGATTTCTCATGGGAAAGTTTAAGCAAGATTGAGCAAAGAATTGTTGAAAGAATAGACTGAATATTGTGTGAAGAATCCTGATACAATTGATGCTTGAGGCCTCCATTTGTCCATCAAGCTTTGTGAACCATCTTCATACAAATTCAGAGCAAGTGTATGTGTGTGTTGGAACAAAGAACCACTGAAAGGGAACTTGCGACATCAAGGCAATTTGGTTGTATCTTCCACTTTTACTTAATATGATATGGTGACATGTTTCTTTCCCATAAAATCATTAGCGTTTTATTACATGACTCCTTGATCACATGTTTAGGTTTCCATTGAATCTACAATTATTGCTTTCACTTTGGTTGGTTTGTGTCATTGCAGATCTAATCTCACAAGAGCACTGGAGTGAAGCAGGGACAACAGAGATATAAGGATGCGATATCTAAAGGTATGTCATCCATTCTTTCTTTGGTAGTAAATTCAATGGTAGCAACTTAGGGAAAGCATCATGTCCTGTCTTGTTTTGTTCTAGATCCAGGTGGATCTAGGGAGATTAGTTTATGTCTGAATTCATCGATTTATCCAATAACAAGGTCTGGAACATCCAATGTGAAAGAATATTTGTCGGATAAGTCGAATGTTGAAGAGGACAAGTAGATCTTGCAAGAGGTGGAAAGGGGTCACAATTTGGAGATGTCCCATCTTATGACCCTACCTGTAGTGCAAAGATCATGACCCCTTGAGGTTGTAGAGATGGTGTTTTCATCCTCTTCAAATATTTCATATGATCATAGAAAATTTGAGGTGAGGGAAGGGATCCCAGATCCAAATTTGGTTCAGACAATTCATGCAAACCCTATCTTCCATAACCTAGGTGTGATGGATTATGATTTAAACAAAGCTATGGGGGTGAGGCTAAAGGTCAACTCTACTCAATGCAATTCTCTAGGGAACTATCACTATTGATATAAGGTATCACGACTTTTCCCATTGTCACATGGGAGGCATATAGTGCTATGTTCCTATAGGCATATAGTGTTATGTTCCTAGACTTCTATTCCCAAAGTCAGTAGTAATGTTGGCCATCTTTTACCCAAATATTTTCTTTCCAATGATTAAGGAATTACATTCCAGCAATCTTCCCCATAAAGGCATTCATGTGATTCATGTTGCATTCTTTGGCTCTCCATGATAACCTAGAAATTGACTTGAGATGAGAGAGAAATAGTAGTAGGTGAGCATAGAAGTTGGACAAGTTAGGAAACCTTGACCCATTATACATTTTGTACTCTTTGGATGCCTAAGAAGCCAAGTATTGATCTTAGAAGGAAATCCTAGAATGCATACAACCAATTGGATTCTTTTCTGCACACACTGGAGAGCATTGTAAGGTAATGGTAATGGTAATCTTATGGACTATTGAATAGAGAAAAGGTAAGCCTTCCTTTTTATTGTGGGGTATTGGAATAGAAATACTTGGCTATTAATGGATGTATGAGATGTCCACAATGCTTCGTGGTGAGAAGTTTTTCTAAACATGAGAGTAAATGGGTTGGGATGTGTAGTATTCCAGATATAAAATAGTATGCAGGGCATAAAATATTTTAGCTAGAAATGACAGAGAAGCAATGATATAATCAGAAAAATACCAGAATAATACTAGAATAACACCAGAAATAACACTTTGATTACTGATAGCAATGTTCACTTTCCTCTTCGAGGGGGCAGCCTCCAGCAGAGCAGATCTCTATTGCAATAATATCCAAGACAATATTTCTCATACCCTCTACTTCTATTTATACTCTATCTATAAACAAGAACAATCTAGAGAAAGATCCTTCTAGAAGTGGAAGATTCTATTAGGTATTATTACATTTGACTTATTCTTCCTTATTGCTAGGCCTTATTAATATTGACCTATATTACATGGAATTATATTATTCTACCTACGTGAGGGGTTAGGAAGGTTAGGTGCATAACATGATGAGAGAGAGAGAGAGAGAATCATGTGATTGTTTCCTTCAACCTGGGGGGCTCATAACGTAACGTTTAGGTGGTAACGACAACATATACCTGCAATTGGGTGGAAAACCACTCTTACACATAGTTGGTTCGACATTCTTCAATTAAAAGACAATTTCTTTATTGTTGTCTATGAATATATGCAAAATTTGTGTTCATTTTCTATTTCGAGAATCATTGTATTATGTGTGTTGTGTGTGATCATATGTTTCATATTTCCACTACATTGTATTTCTTCACACCTAAACATGCATTATATTAAACTTTGGCGCTTCTTTGAATGTTCAATTAGTTGTTATTAGGATTTCAACTCGAATTAACCAATTAATGCTACTATGATTTCCTTTACAAATCAATCTTCCACATCATCTTTATCAATGGTTGGAATTGTGGTTTATACCTACAATAATATCACTAATTTGTTGGAATCCTTGGCTTGGAATTCCTTAGCATTGTTCAATGCTTATAGTTAAGGTGTGCTCTTTAATTGAATTGAAAGTTTAGATTTATTTCATAATGTGATGTGTAACCATATGAAACAACTTGGGATTGCATCATTTGCTCTGTACAAAGTGTAAGGAATGCCACCTACAATAATACCTTTGATTTTTTTTTCCACATATATCAAGATGCAATTAAAACCATTCAGGTTAAAATACTCCAAGATGCATTTGCAAAGTTCATCGCCAAGCTAATGTGCATTGAAATTAGCTACAACCATCAACCCACAAGAATATGAATAGACATATTAAATGCATCATGGTTATAGTGATAGAAATGAAGAGGAGTAGTGTTTGAATTTTTAATATTGCATGCGCGCATACACACACATGTATGTATGCATGTATATGCATATATCTTGAATATGCATGGGTATGGTTGATTAAGCACATTCATGTAACTAAAATTAGATACTATGTTTGTAAAAAACATTGTTATTTATTATTCTATAAAATGTTATGTACATGAGTCATCGATATCTCATTACTCTCATCATTGTCCTGAATTTTACCCTATCATGTTATCCCATTTAGATTATATAACATTGGATCACATAAAATGGATTATACTGCAACATTGAGTATTAGAGAACATTGAAAAATCTTTATAAAAACTCAATGTTGTATGTGTTGATCTCTAAAAACTTCAAATTTTTATAGGTATTCTATATATGGGAAAGTGGGAAGACATTATGGAGTTGGACACTTAAGACCTTGAAGATATGATAGAATTTTTAGCTAAATATCTAACATGGACAAAAATTGGATGGGATCAAGTTGCTATTATTCCATATAGTCGACTTGAAGATTTTATAAATGGAGAGAAATCAGATGAAGATGCTCCCACTCAATTTGTTGTTAATACAAAGCGATCTAAAGAAGTGGAGGGGATTGCATGTACTCGTATTAACACATATCTGGGATATGTTATGTGAGTCTTTATTTGCTTAATATGATTTTAAATTTCTAATTCAAGTTCATTATGCAAAATGAGTGTGGACATGTTTCCTAATTTGTTATCATTGTTCTTATCTAGATATTGGTGTGTATATGGCCAGGAGTCCACATGTAAACTCCCAAGTGATGAGATTACAATGAATCCAGAAGGATGAACAAACAAAAAAATGCAATCAATGCCAAAGCATTAAAGTTGGTTGTAAATGTCACTTCATCATGTATCGACTTTGTGTTCGTCCAAATGATGTTTTTTTAATATAGACTGAGTGTAGGCATATTGATAAATGTGGTGGTATGTGTCATGGGAAGAATGCAATGGGTAGACCTGAAACATTCAAGTATGCACCACATTTATCATTTGATATACACGATAGTGTGGAAAAGATGATTGAAGATGGTTTTAATGTTACAATGGTTTGGGGAAAATTCATCTCTAACGTGCAGCACCAATCATGTGAGTTATTCACAGGGGTAAATCGGGATGTCTTAATGATGAGGAAGGATATTTATAATATTTACCATAATATTAGAAAGAAAGAATATATAAAGGATGAGATTGATCCAACAAGTGTCGACTGTTGGTACAATCAGTTTCTAGATAGTTTATTTTTCCACCAAAAGCAAAATATTGTGCAAAACATACCATTTATTATAGGCATACAAACACATTGGATGTGTTCGATGATGGTGAGGTATTCACACAGCAATTCTATGTCCATGGATTCCACATTTAGTACCAATATGTATGGGGTATGTATGATCAATCTTTTCATTTCTTTATGGTGACCAAAATGAATTCTTATGTGTTCAATTTAATATTTATACTTGTGTGCTTTGAATGTAGTATCAACTTTATACGTTAATGGTATTCGACAAACATCGTAATGGTGTTCCAGTGTCTTGGGTGATTTCATCACGTAATACTACATATGATATTCACAAATGGTTGTCAACATTATTTTCTATGGGAGTGTAAGAACGCCCAGATTGGCGTGTTTGAGCATTTATCACAGATGATGTCGTTGTTGAAATTCAGGCATTAAGGTTCCACATTTTTTGTTTTTAAAAGAAATATGAAAAAGTGATGTTACATTCAAATAATTTACTCTCTCCTAATGTATCACCATTTCAAGAGTTTAACAAATTCCCCCATCCTTATATGTGTATGGCATGTCCATTGATCATGGGAAAAACATGTTGGAAACAAATTCAAAGTCAAAGAAAATAAAGTTCGCATTTTTCGCGCATTAGGAGAAATCATGCACACATGCCAGGATGATGAGTCTGTACAAAAAGTTGTTGCAAGAATATTTCAGGAATTTAGTGAAGAGAACAAATTTCTGAAATATTTTGACACCACCTGGTTATCCAATGATAAAATATGTAAGTGTCATGTAACATTAGATCGTGACTTTTTTTTCCATAATAGCACGTTTTTAGTCAATACATTTTAGTTGATGATAAACTTTTTTTTCCAGATATGTGGGTGAAGCATTATAGGAAATTCCTTCATTCCAATCAAGACACAAATAATGCAATTGAATCCTACCATAAGTATCTAAAATATAGATACCTATATGAGGAAAACAATGCATGCCACAAACGAGTGGATTATTTAATTTTTGTGTTGTTGACAAGAGTTGAATTATACTATATTCATAATCAACGTTTAAAGGAAGCAGGAATTATAAGGCCCATAAAGTGTGAGAAACAAGATACTCTCTCAAAGGATAGAGCAATTCAAATACCAGATGAAGATTGTGTGCGCGACCCCAAAAATATGAAAGATTTTCTAGTTCGTAGTCAAAATAAGGATACTCCTAATACATGGTATAATGTCATATACACAGGGTCCGAGTTTAATTTTTGTAGTTGTGATTGGGCATTAAATGGAAATGTTTGTAAGCATGTATTCAAATTTCAAATGTGGGCTATTGAACATGATTTGGACACTAATACATTAGCAAATGTTTCTAGTCCGATTATTGAAAGACTTGTATATTCAGTTGATTTAAATCAAACATCCACAATGAGCCCACTACTAGAAGACAAACCAAACAATAACCATGTAAATATTTTATCAGATCATGTTGATCCTGACACTTCAACATTGAACAATCTGATCTCTAAGGTTGATAGATTGCAAGTTTTACATGCATCGATCAATAAAAGAGCGAGAATGATTTTGAACAATTTGCCTACAACTGTTGACCATTCTAAAGCAATCAACAACTTTTTTTCACTTTAGAATAAGAGATAAACAAAAAATGTGTTAGTTCCATGTCTCCCTCTAAAATCATGACAAAGAGACAACACAGTTTTTTGAGCCTACAAAGTAAAAATATATAGCATCGTCGTCAGAGACATTCAACTAAGGATAAACCACAATTTCAAAGGGTCGGACGGGTTCACAAAAAGTCAAGTAATAGCATGGACAAACAAATGGAACTAATTTCTTCAAAATATCATAGGAATGTGAAGCAAACCTCTGATCATGTGCAACATTATGTTCCAGACAATATAGGTATTGTAATTAGAGATTTTATTTTGTTTTACATTATATGAATTATTTTATTTGCCTCAATGTGATTGTAAAAATGTTATATGATTGTTGCTACAACGGAGGGATCCACGTCTCATAATGAGCCTCATCACGTCCCACATTGTCAAATTCGATTATTTTCTAATGATATTGTCGAGGGTAACATAGGTACACATTTTGAATTTATTGTCGACAAATGAGAGTCATAAAATTATTTATATAGTTCAATTGAAGTTTGTCTTATTAAATATTTAGTGCATTGTGTCTTGCAATCAACACTTATTTTTTATTTTATTTTAATGGTTTATGTTGTAAGCTCAACCAAATGATGTAGCAATCCAAGAAATTAATATAGAAAATCCAACAATCCCATTGATTCCATATTTGAACATATGAGGTTTGGCAAAAGGTAAAATTAACATTTAAGATGTTGGAAAGTAATTGTTATTATTCAAAGCCCCCGGATGGGTGTTTCCAGGCTCAGGACGTGGAAAGATTACGGGGAGGCCATCTAGCCAGATGACTGGCCACTTGGCACCTGATCAAAACTGCCCCCCCCCTCATCCATCACCTCATGGTTTTAAATCTCCCATCGTCACTGTTCAGACTTCACTTGCGTCTAGCTTGTCACACGCTTAGGATGCTCAACTGCATGGGAGATCTCATGGAGTTTGGAAGGACGCCTCCATAGTCCCATCCGCACCTCAATAATGATGCTCCTAAATCCGTGCTCGGGTGCACTAAACTTCATTTTCTCCTTCGATGTCTCCATTTCCATCTCTCCCTGGTTCTCAATTTCTTCCTCCCATCCTGGTGCGACATCCACTTGACTTCCCGGACTTTTGGTTCGTGCCTCTCCTCACAGGGTTTGTTGGTCTGGTCCTTTTTATTTTACCTCTTTTGTGTTCTCCATCTCAGGTCGACTATCGCCATCGTCATGCCCCACCTTAGAGGCAAGTTCAAAAGAGGGGCAGTCTCGTATGCAGTCAGAGGAAGGGAGGTTCCCAACTCTGGTCGTCCCCCTGAAATCGAAGGCATCCCCTTCCTGACTCCTGTCGAAGCTCCCACCCCTACTCAACCTCTTCATGAGACCACCCCGGACCTCTCCTCGCTCTTGAATCCTTACGCATTCAGAATTGAGTGGTTTGAAAACTTTGGTAATTCGTTGGGCTTCGTGCCTCCACCCCCCTCCCCTCCTCTCCATCCTCCACCTCCACCTCCTCCCCCTCTCCAACCTCCTCCTCCACCCCCTGTCGCTTCCTCTGCTCCCTCCATTTATCCATCCTCCTCTTTCGACTCCCCGTTGTCCCCCCTCGCTCCGTTCAACTTGTGACAGGTGTGAATACATAACAGTTATCATGGATTCCTTGGACAACCTCAAGAGGGGTTTAGGGGATGTCAAGTCCACCTTACTCGAGCTTCAAATCAAGGAACCAAAATGATGGATCCGTGTGGACCTTTTGGTGTCCTTCCTACAGGACCTCTGGCAGGCCATCGCGGACCGAGACAGGCTCGACAGAGGCAAATCACAGGTGCGCCAAACCTTCATTGGGCCAAGGATCGATCTATATTTTTAGTTAATTATGCTTCAAGTTTCTGTTTTCTATTTTATCTCGGTATCCATGGCAGGTTGGTCGGCTCTGGGGAGTTTGGTATATGTTTTTTCTATTCAGTTTAGCAATCAACATTTCTCCCTTCATGGCAACGTAGTCTCTATTTTTGCATGTTTTACTCTTATATTTTGGACAAGTGGCAATTATTGTGGTTTCCTATCAGGGCACCGCTGCCACATTTGACCAAGCACTATAGACAGATGTAATCTCTTTTTCTTCCAGGCTCTAACACAAACTTCTAAACTACAAAAAAAAAATTATTATTCAAAGAATAATTTTTTTTATAATGCATTTAGTATTGTCTTCATTGATGAAACATCTTTATCTTTAAGGTCATAATTTAGGGGAAATAATTATTTTCCTTCTGTTTTTATATTTTTTCTCCTCCATACTATATCATTTCATTTATTTATGTTTTTTTGACAAGGAGTTACAGAGAATAAAGAATTTTCAAAGATTATTTGATAAGACATAGTAAGAATGTTGTATTCATACATGAATTATGTTGATCTTATACCTATCTACTTTTGTTTTCATAGTTTTAAACATTCCCTTAAAATAAAGACTTGTTTTTTTTTCATTTAGTTTTTATTTCAACATTTTTTAAAATGGATCAATATAATTGTTGTACTCATAATTTTTGAGAATGAGTGTTTTGTTTTGCTTTTATTTTTCATCCATACTAAATATATATTTTTTGTTTATTGATTTTTTGAACATACAATTATGAACAGTGAAAGTGCATCAAAGTTCATTTCAATGACACATGATATCATTGCTCTACAACAGCTTTTTACCGGCATTCAAGATACGATTAGTAGGAGAAATGGAACTCCAATACACATTTTCAATGAAATACTTCATTGTTTAGATGAGTTTAAGGTAATGGTTCGTGAGTTACAACATGTTTCTGACAGGGAAGCCAGTAGAAAGTTAAGAAGAGAATATCTCGAAAGGCAAAGGGGTCGTCAAGTTCATGTAGATGTAAATTGATGTTGTATTTGTATAAGTCTGGTTATACTTTGGAATAGGTTACATTATGTTTAGCATTTAAGGAATTTTTAAAACTGTTGTCTTTTTTATACTTTATTACTGGTTAATTGTCATAGTATTATTGATATGAAATTCTTTTTTTCTTTTATACATGTCAACAATACATTATGTCCCCATCATACTATGTTTTTGCTCTCAATATGTTGCAATGTCTCATGTTATTCATTTGATAACATACTAGGTGTTTCATTTGAGATGTTTCTTTTTGTAAAATGTTAGGTGAGTGAAACTCTTTAAAATCAGATTTTGGAGCTAATGTAATATTCAAAAATACTTAATTCAATATGTATTATGTAATATTCAAGAGTATTTTGTTTTGATAATACAAGTTGTAGAGAATATTGACTAGAATGTTTATTATTATGAATTTGAGTTTTTTTGTTTGTTAATTTTCTATTATAAAAAAAATGTATAATCAAATTAAAATTTATAACGCTGAAATTTACATATAACAACACAACACAAAAGAATAAATTGGACACTCATAAATATACATAAAACATAATAAATAAATAAGTCATCAAAACTTTACTAAATTTGAAGATTGTGAACATATCATAAAAAAATAACACAAAACCTTACAACACCTCTTCTTTTGACATGAGTTTCAAATATTATTTTGAATTAACAAGGCTGCGTGGCAATGTAGTCCCTGCCAACGAGGTTAGAAAGCAAATTGTGGAAAATGGGGTCAAATTGTAAATGACAGAAGTGTTCGGTGCAAATTTTGTGTGCAACATGTATATCACGGAACATGGGGCATAAGTAAATGATGCTTGGCATGTAGAGCATCATTTAATTTTTGAAAGTATATAACAAAATACAAATTTGTTCACAGTGCTAGAAAAAATTTGTAAATTTAAATGCATTTTCCATATAGACTGGTGAAAGATAAAAATGTATGAAGACATAAATTTAAAAGGAGATAAGAAAACATTTTTATTTGAAATATGTAAAAAAATAAAAGTTTGTTACATACTATTGGAAATTTTGAAATGTATATCATGGAAATGTTGTGTGCAACATGTATATCATGGAACATGGGGCAGAAGTAAATGACGCTTGGCATGTAAAGCACCATTTATTTTGAAATATATAAAAAAATAAAAGTCTGTTACATATAAAAATTTAAATACATTTGTCATACAGACTGGTGAAAGATAAAAATGTATGAAGACATAAATTTAGAAGGAGATAAGAAAACAATTTTATTTGAAATATGTCAAAAAATAAAAGGTTGATACATACTACTGGAAATTTTGAAATATACAAAATAAATAAATTATGTTACATATAAATTGAAATTTCAATGCATTTTTCATGTAGACTGGGATTGGGGCTCCCATGGACCATTACAGAAATATGTACAAGAAACAGGACTGTAGAAAGAAGATAGAGTGCAATACCTGCAAAAAAAAAAATTGAAAGGTATGAGTGTTTGCCTACACATCTCTATTTTAAAAAGTGGAATAACTGGGTTGATAAACAAAGCAATATGCGATCAGTAGACTTAAATTGAGGGTACATATGAGCCCTTTAGCTATGTGCTTGCGGCTGTCGTTTCATTGATTTCGTCGATGGCTACGGTTTCAATGATGTCATCAACGACTGTTGGAATCCTAGCAACTGCTTGTTGCCTTTTGTTGGCGGCCTGCTTCAATTTCCTTTCGAGTCATTCTTCAATGTAGGTTTTCATTGGGGCGATGTTGATCTCATTCTAGATTTTTATGTTGAAAAGATCATTTTCTAATTCCCAAAAGTTGATAGAAAGATTACATAGAGCTTGATTAATTTCCTCATTCTGTACTGAATATTTGACTAGCCAGTCATCGACGTCAGCTTGATCAAAGTGAAGGATGTTGTAAAATTTTTCTAGAGACAAGGCCTAAAACATAGCAACCTGTTTATCGAACTCTTGCCTAGTTAAGGGCAAGGAGTTTGTGATTAAGTCGGGGTCTTGAAAGTTGTTGGTTTTTCTGGCTAAGTTTATTTTTGACAGACTTGTAAATAATTTATCTTTCTTCGATATGGCTTGTTCACATGAATGAACAATGAGATGCAGGTTCTTCACTTTTTCTTTCCAACATGCATTCAATTGACCGATCCAGTTTTTGGAAGGAAGATCTTGTTCTCTTCTTTTTGTTTCTATCATATTGTTGACAATGGTGCCAAAAGGAAGGATCATTTTTAAAAAGAAATTTTCTTCATCTTTTAACTCCTCCTGCAAATTTTCAAGCAAACTATGTGCCATGGTTCCAAGTAAAGTGATGGTTTGTGATGTTTCCACGCCTCAGTAACCAGTTCCATTATTTTCTTGATATTATTCTCCACATAATCTCTACAGGATGTGAGTAGTGTGGAGGATGATTTTACGTTGGTTGCAAGGGTGGCAGGCATGGCTATTGCCAAAGTATTGACAAGCAATGGCATAGGAATCAAAGCCTCTTCCAATTCCTTGACCCGAT
Source organism: Picea mariana (assembly GCA_032191745.1). Taxonomy (NCBI): domain Eukaryota; kingdom Viridiplantae; phylum Streptophyta; class Pinopsida; order Pinales; family Pinaceae; genus Picea; species Picea mariana. Next base: position 63,818 of record JASDQU010103159.1, on the reverse strand, counting down.
CCTTCAGTCTAGCATTCTCAGCCTCGATGCCTCCAATGGAATCATGAAGTGCTTCTCCAGTCGTGTTGTGAAGTTGACATATTTGGGATGACCACATGTTGGCAAGGTCAAGCTCTGAATGAGATTTTCCTTTCCTATTTTTTACATCTTTTTTTCTCAATTATCAATTTTTTGGAATGGCTATAAAAAACAATGCTCTGGAACACGAAGGATTCATTTTCATCAAAATTTTCAGTAATGGATATGTCCATTGGAGGGCTATGTTGGATGACATATTTGGGTTGATCAAGGTAGCAGAGAATGCTATCCAGATTAGTGTCAAGTTCCATGTTCTCACTCTGAATTTCTGGCTCTTCCGCCTGCCCCACATTTTTTTTCTCTTCTTCTCTACTAGAAGCTTGTGAGAACTATCAATTTTAGAGTGAGGAGGGTCGTTATCTCCTCCTCTGTTTGAAGAACTCTGAGTTTCTTTGTTGTTGTGGTGGGCCATTGGAGCGATGCTCTGGGATGTCTCACTTTTTGGAGTGCTATTTTTCGATTGAACACTCTTGTCACTGGGGCCTTTCCCTTGTTGTGTGTACAATTTAGTACAGTTTTGCACTGTGTCTAGGTCACCGGCATCAGAGGCAGGAGCGTTGCCGCCATTGTCTCTGTTTTTGGGCAGGTGTTTTTTGAAAAAGCAATCGTCGAGGCCAAGTGTTTGTAAATGTTGTCAAAAAATATTATAGGGGTCGAACCCTCTTATGATTTCAGCATATCTCAGGTTGGATATGCTAGAATGCGTTGCGAATTCGTCAATTTTGTTGACATTTTTCAACACGAACTCCCCTACTTTCCAAGGCAGAGGAATGGACTGTTTTTTTTCTTCTTTTACAATAGATGCAACCAGTGGTTGTATTGTCGTGATACTTCTGCAAAAAACATTATGTTTGTAATGTGACATGGAAGGAGAGCAGGTTTTTCCGTGGAGCCAAAAATTATTATGACAGTGTAATTATCCAAATGTTCGAGTGTCCCCTTCTTGTCCAAAAACATAGTTTCTTGTTCATATATGTGGGGAGAATCTTCTCCTAACAACAAAACTTTGAAAACAAACACGAAGTCATTAAACACCTCATAAAAACAGTGGGAAGCCTTGTTCTTCCACAAGGCCTGGTACCAAAACATTACTGGGTCGAATTCCCATTTGACATTCTTGGACAGAGACAATTGTGGAAACTGACAAGAATGTGCTATCGCAAAAACTAAGTAGGACAACATACAAAAATTATTTTCCCTTTTGAAGCTTGACAATTGGGAACAGATTTCATGGGAAATTAACTTGCCCCAATAAAAAATGGCTTGTTCATTGACTGTGAAATACAAAATATAAAGAGCCATCCGGGAAACAATTGTTGTGGAATCCTGTCTCGTTATTCTTGTAAATAGCCAGGCAATTTCCCGAAATGGATTTCTAAATGAACTAACCTGCAAGCTTGTAATATCTTCAGGAACTAGAAGCGGGTTTTCCAATAAATGGGACAAGAGGTCCAACCCGTTATTATGCTTTGCTAGGAACTGTTTGCAATATTCTCCTCTGAACATCAATGTTGGCTCTGGAAATATTAGCATCTGGCGGAAGACCTGAGGTGAAAAAGAAATAGAAGAGCGGTCTCGCAGTGGAATAATTCTTTTGTCTAAAATAAATTTATCGGCGCACCAAGAGACCAGGTCCTTACAGTCAAAAACCTCAGGGACACAGCCTACACGAGCAATCCCAGAGGTCCAAATTACTTGGTTCTCTGTGGTAGAGGTTGAGTAATAAGAATATGCCCTAGACCACTGGAAGTTCTGGTCCTCATGCCTGAAGATGTTCACTGTATCTCCACATAATTGTTCTCGAGTTGATGCCATAGGTTTATGAGAACGTTTGTTTTCTCCAGATGATGGTTGAAATGAACAATTAGATTCGATAATGTAACTCTCCGCTAAATCTTGGTTAAATTCTTATGAATGGAAATCTCCTTGAGCCTTTCGATGATTAATGACAATCTGTATGGGTGGTGCATGATGAATTGTTAGCAGTAAAGCTTAATTACTACATATTTAGAAATGTGAAGGTGGCGGGTATGACAAAGAGCAATTAAGGATTGGAGGTTTCGTGAACGTGCCAAGGCGACAATGTGCAAACGACATTTCATGATTTTGAAATCAACACTCGGAAGGGATAATATAACCCCCCACAAATCTTGGTTTAATGCGCATTAATAGGAGATCTCCTCAAGCCTTTCACCCATCAATGTTAATCTATATAGTTCTTGCATGATGAGTTGTTAGAAGTAAATGTCAGTAATTGCATATTT
>JASDQU010103159.1:30142-61441 GCA_032191745.1 Picea mariana | reverse complement strand
ATATATATATATATATATATATATATATATATATATATATATATATATATATATATATATATAATATTTTTTTTCTTTTATTATAGACAAGTGCGAAGGTCACAGAGACGGGGGAGAGCAAGGAAAGAATGGAAAGGTCTGAAAAGCGGTCGAACGAGATTCAAAAAAGGGTTATGAGGATATTGAGGAGAGGCCCACGGTCAAATTTTATGTGTCGAAATTTTTTACTGCAAAGTGTGTAAAACAGAAGAGATCATGATGGGGCAGTTTAGCGGTCGGTTTTTATAGTTGCGGAATTATGGGAAAGTGGCTAAGTATGGAATAGGGAAACAGTCGGGCAAACTCGTTCTCAGAAGCGAGGATTGAATTTTTCATGAACGGACCAACTCGACGATGCACAAATAACATTCCATGATGTTTGAAATTAGCACTTTCTAATTGCATGCCTAGAAATAAGATCTTATATACAATTATTAATTGCTAATTGCAAAGGGGAGCATGCACAAGAAACAATGACTAGGAACTGAATATTTCTTGAACCCACCAAGAAAATTAGAAGAAATGGCGAAGTATGGAAAGCAAACAGATGGGCTTCAAAATGGGGTGACAATAGTTCCACAGAAGACGTGAGGACCCGACGGTTAAATTGTATTTCTCAGAAGTTTTCAGTGAAAAATGTATACAATGGAAGAGGGCATGATAGGTGGACCGTAATACATAAGAGGGTATGATCTGAGTCTAGATGTAAATTTGTATATCGCAGAAGTGACGATATTTTTCGTAGGCCATGGAACAACAGAAATCTAATCTAGAGCCCGCCTACCAAGAATTCACAGTCGGAGAAGTGTCTGGGTATGGAATGGGGAAGCGGTCAATCAGTGTCGTGATATAAGAGCATAAGTGCAAGCATGAAACCGCAAGTCCTCCCATGCACGTAGCCATACATTTTCAAAAAAACGAATAAGTGACGAGAAAGATAAAGTTCAGGGAAAAGAGAAACGGATATTTGGCCAAGTATAGAAGACGGAAAAGAAGGACCAATATATTCACATCTGTAATAGATATCCCATTTTCCTGCCAAGATATATAGTTGGAAAGAAGTGTGAAGTTGGCGAGCACAAAAAATAGCGACCAGGAATATGATCCGCGAGTTTACTTGGTTCTTGGTTGTATGCTTCGTCTGTCAATTTGTATATCGCAGAACTTCGAGGCATGTTTTTAGCCAGCCAGCCCGGAAGTCCGGCTGTCAATTTGTATAGTGAGGAACTATGGGTGTTGTTTGTAGGACATGGAACTATAGAGGAAATGATTTGCCCTTTAATATAGATTATGTGGTGCAAATGTGGTATGGCTCGTTTTATCACTTTTCCATCCGTAAACAAAGGCAATCTTGAGCCCGCCAGCCCTGGAGCCCGTGTGTTAATTTGTATATCACGGAACTCCGAATGTTGTTTGGAGGTCACAGAAAAATTCAAATGCAATGTTGATCACACCAGTGCGCAAGTTCTCCTGTCAATTTGTATATCGCAGAACTCTGGGTGCTACTTGTAGGAAACGTAACAATAGAGGGCCAATTTAAAGAAAGGGGAAGCGCTTATTGGAAACATGTGAATTCGCCAAGCTGCGCAGCAAGGCATTTTCGGGAAAAAACGATTAAGTAACTAGGAAGAGAAACTACAGGGAATAAAAGAGTGGGAAAATAGAAAGGGGGAGGGCAGTTTTCGTAAGCGCGAGTTGGTTTCAAAGAAGCACCATTGGTGCAAAACCTTCATTTTCTACTAATTGTCAGCAAATGCATTGTTGAAGATTAGATTTTATCGCAACCTGTGCGTGTAAGTATGTTCTTGATACATTATTCCATGACTGTAACATATTAACTTAACTATTAAACTTCATTTTCTACTAATTGCCAGCAAATGCTTTGTTGAAGATTAGATTTTATTGGAACGTGTGGGTGTAACTGTGTTCTTGATACATTCTTCCATGACTATAACATATTAACTTAAGTATTAAACTTCTTTCATTATGGGTTGTTAGCATTAAAACTTAATAACTGCATGTCTAGAAACAAGAATGACGATTTTGCTGCAAGATTGTACATTGGTATTGCTATGTTCTATCTACATTACGAATAGAATTGAACGTTGGTTTGAAACTGTCTGTAATCCATTTTTTGTTTGCATAAAAGGCTGGTGGATTGACACAGTACATTGCCATATAATTGTTAGATGTTCCATCTTAGAAAAAATAACCTAAGTAAATACAATATCGAAGAACTACGAGAGCATCGAACCATGCCCATGAGAACAAGCGTTATATCCAGAAAAGAAGCAGTGACAAAGACTCCAAGGAAAAAATATTTAATAGCAAATCCATTTAAAAAAAAAAAAAAAAACATCGAGTATTGTACATCTATCCTTAGAAGTTGGACCCAGTTCTTTGGGCCAAAACATTGAACGTATCTTCCACAAACACAAGCACGGGATCCACAGTATGCAGGATCCTTGCAGTTTTCTCCTTTATGAATCATCCTGTGGTGAAATTGATAGTTTTCAGAAGCTTCTCGTGAGGAAGAAGACAAAAGAATTTGTAGGGAAAATGGAATAGCCCTTAACTGAAACTTAGTACACAACTAGAAACCGCCTCTGCATAGTCGAAAAAAATTCAGGGACACGGGTTGCACGTGCAATTTCAGAGGCCCAAATTAGTCCATTATGGGTGGAAGGAGATGACTAGTAGAAAAATTCCTTGCAGCAGTGATAGTTTTGGACCTGATTCCCAAAGATGTTAATTGTATATCCAGAGAACAGGATAGTAGTCTCGCAAGTGAATAATTTTTTCTCTTGAAATATATCTCTGGGAGCATCAACATATCATTTCCTTACAGTGAAACTCTTCTGCCCAGAACGAACTAATTTGGAACTCTGGAATTCCTACTTTCACGTTGCAAAGCGTCTATTGTGTCCAATGTCGGTTTCTTTTCTAAAACTCCTTTTGGTGTTGTCAGGACCGCCATCACTGAGCCGGGAAGTTCTGCCCGTTATGGTTGATTTCAATTGAGGCGCAGGAGTGGGAAGAGTCTCTGCATTGCCATCATCCATTGTCATATCATCGCCCATTAGATCATCTTCTTTTGACTCGGAATCCATGACATCAACCTTTGTGCCAGCCATCAATGCAACTGGGCAGGTTCTCTGAGCAGGTAGGGTTTCCTTGGAATTCTTTGGCTTGAAATATATCTCTCGGTGTACCAAGAGACCATCTCCTTTTTTGCTCATGGGCGGAGGGAGATGAGTAGTAATAATATGCCCTGGAATAGTGGAACCTCTGGCCATCATGCCCGAATGTGTTTACTGTATCTGGACAGAACTACTTCCACAAGTTAACGAGAATTTTCGTTTTCTCGAGACGATGTTTGAAATGAAAATTGGGGAGGGATAATATAACCCTCCACAAATTATGGTTTAATGTGTATCAATGGAATATGTCCTCGAGACTTTTTTTGATCAATGACAATATCCAAGGTTCATGCAGAATGACATGTTACCATTACAGCTCATTAATTACATATTTAGAAAAAAAAGTGCAAAGGTGGCAGTGACGATGAAGAGAGATTAAGAATTAGAAAGTTCTTAAAGGCGCCAACCCATTGGCACACAAAAATAGATTGAATACTTGGAAAGGATAATATACTTTTGCGCAAATCTTAGTTTAATTCGTAGTAATGACAAATATTCTCCGAACTTCTAGACATTAATGACAATCTTAACGGTTCCTGCAGGATGAACTACTAGCATTAAAGATTAATTATTGCATATATGTAAACAAGTACGAAGGCAACAGTAATGGAGAATTGCGACGAAGCATTGTACATTTTGTGCACCTGCCAACCCGCAAAACTGATTCCAAGAAATACCCAAGTATGGAAAGTGGTCGGGCGGGTTACAAAAGAAAAAGAGCAGAAGATATACCCAGGAGACATGAAGGGTCGATGGTCATATTGCATCTCAGTGACAGATATCGGTCGTCAATTTGTATGTCGCGGAATTTCAGTTGGTGTTTGTGCGTAGGGGAACAACGAAAGTGAAATGGCAAGAGGGCAGTTTGTATATTGTTGAACTTCAGGTTCTATATATAAAAGCATGAGACATTGGGGAAAAGGACCAAGCAAATAGAAAGCGAAAGAATATGAGATGAAGGGGGGTTTGTTTGGTTCTCGGGCTGGCAGGCTCTAAATTGGGCATCTATTGTTCGGTGGCCTACAAATAGCATCCAGAATTCCACGATATACAAATTGGCCAACGGAGCTGCGGGCTAGCTCGGTCAACATTGCACTCCTTTTCTTTTGTGTCATACAAACAGCACTCGGAGTTCCGCGATATACAAATTGACAGACGGACTCCAGGGCTGGCGGTCTCAAGAATGTGATTGTTTACGGATGCTAATCTCTATTAACTATTTAACATTATCTAAAAATATCATTTCCAATACTAAATTATTAATATCAAATATTGATATTGTACAATTTAATTAGACAAGAAGGTTTGTACAATATGAAACAGGGAAGCGGTTGGTCGGTCGGGTTGGTGATATAAACGTAAGTGAAATCTGAATACGTGAATCCGTCAACTTCCTTACCAAGAAATTTTCCTCATGCTGGCAGGCTCAAAATTGGGCCTCTATTGTTCTGTGAGCTACAAATACCACCCAAGAGTTTCGTGATATACAAATTGACAGGCGGACTTGCGGGCTGGCTCACTCAACATTGTATTTCTATTGTTCCATGTCGTTCAAATAGAACTCGGAGTTCTGCCATATAGAAATTGAAAGATGGACTCTAGGGCTGGCGGGCTCAAGCTTGTGATTTTTTACGGATGGTGATCCCTATCAACTATCTAACACTACCTAAAAAATATTTTTTTCAATACTAAAGTATTAATATTAAATATTGATATTGTACAATTTAATTACATAAAATTATAAAAGGATGTGAAATATCTTATTCAAAGAAAATCCCGCGTATTCGGAAACTTGTGTTCCAAAAATTTTGTATAATATGAAACGAGCAAGAAGTCGGTCAGGCTGTTGATATAAAAATGGGTGGAAATCTGAACACGTGTATCCGTCAAGTTTCGCACCTAGAAAATTTCCCAAGAAACGAGTTGTACATAAAAAATATGAACTTTTATAAAGTATGGGCATGAGATTTTATAGAGCATGTACATAGCCCTCATTCCATACTTAGCCACTTTTTGGATCGTGATTTTTCGGGTTGGCGGGCTCAAAATTGGGCCTCTGTTGTTCCGCGCCCTACAAATATTACCTAGAGTTCCGCGATATACAAATTGACAAGCGGACTTGCGGACTATTTGAATTTTAAGGGCCTCATGTTGATGTAATAGCACAATTGGACTTGGGTCAATTTATATTCATTTCTTACAATATCAAATGGAGAAGCGGTCGGTCCGAATAGTGATATAAAAGTAATTGAAATCTAAAGTCGCGAATCCGCCAACTTCTGCAACTAGAAGTTTTCTGAAAAATGAGTAAATAGAGCATGTACGGATCCCTCATTCCATACTTAGCCACTATTTGGATCATGGGCTCTCGGGCTAGCAGGTTCAAAATTGGGCCTCTATTGTTCTGTGCCCTACAAATAACACCCACATTTATTTGTTGTACAAATTGACAAGCGGAATTGCGGGCTATTTGAATTTTAAGGGCCTCGTGTTGATGTGACAACACAATTGGACGTGGGCCAGTTTATATTCGTTTATTACAATATCAAATGGGGAAGCAGTCGGTCGAGATGGTGATATAAAAGTAAGTGAAATATGAAGTCGTGAATCCGCTAACTTCCGCACCTAGAAGTTTTCCGAAAAATGAGTAATACATACTAAGTATGTACTCTTATATAGTATGGACATGAAATTTTTATAAATCATGTGCAAATCCTGCATTCCATACTTGGCCACTTTTTGGATCGCCAGTTCTCGGACTGGCGAGCTTACTTGGCCACTTTTTGGATCACGGGTTCTTGGTCTAGCGGGCTCAAAATTGGGCCTCTATTGCTCTGTATCCTACAAATAGCACCCAGAGTCCCATGATATACAAATTGACAGACGAACTTGCGGACTGGCTCGCTCAACATTGCACTTCTATTGTTCTATGTCTTTCAAACAACATTTGGACGAAATGAGTAATACATACTAAATATGTACTTCTAAAAACTATGGACATGATATTTTATAGAGCATGTACGAATCCCTCATTCCATACTTAGCCACTATTTGGATCGTAGGCTCTCAGGCTAACAAATTCAAAATTGGGCCTATGTTGTTTCGTTCCCTACAAATAGCACCCACATTTCTGCGATATACAAATTGACAAGCGGACTTGTGAGCTATTTGAATTTTAAGGGCCTCGTGTTGATGTGATAGCACAATTGGACTTGGGCCAGTTTATATTTGTTTATTACAATATCAAACGGGGAAGCAGTCGATCGGGTTGGTGATATAAAAGTAAGTGAAATATGAAGTCGTGAATCCGCCAACTTCCGCACCTAGAAGTTTTTCGAAAAACGAGTAATACATACTAAGTATGTATTCTTATAAAGTATGGACATGAAATTTTTATAGATCATGTACAGATCCCACATTCCATACTTGGCCACTTTTTGGATCGTGGGTTCTCGGGATGGCGGGATAAAAATTGGGCCTCTATTGTTATGCGCCCTACAAATAGCACCCACAATTCCGTGATATACAAATTGACAAGAAAACCTGCGGTTTGGTTGGCTCAACATTGCAGTTCTATTGTTTTGTGTCCTCTAAACAACACTCAGAGTTCCACGATATACAAATTGACAGATGGACTCTAGGGCTGGCGGGTTCAATATTTCCATTGTTTACAGATGGTAATCCCTATCAACTATTTAACATGATCTAAAGACATTATTTTCAATACTAAATGATTAATATTAAATATTGATATTTCACTATTTAATTAGACAAGAAAGTTTGTACAATTTGGTCGGGCTAGTGATATAAAAGTAAGTGGAAATCTAAACACGTGCATCCACCAACTTCCACACCTAGAAATTTTCCAACAAACGAGCAATACATAGTAAACATGTACTTTTATAAAGTGTGGACATGAGATTTTATAAAGCATGCATGGATCCTTCATTCCATACTTAGCCACTTTTTGGATCGCGGGTTCTCGGGCTGGCGGGCTCAAAATTGAGCCTCTATTGTTCTATGTCCTACAAATAGCACCCAGAGTTATGCAATATACAAATTGACAGGCATACTTGTGGTCTCTCTGGCTCAACATTTCACTTATATTGTCACATGTCCTCCAAACAGCACTTAGAGTTCTACGACATACAAATTGACAGAAGGACTCCAAGACTGGCGGGCTCAAGATTGTGATTGTTTACAGATGGCCATCCTATCTAACATTATCTAAAAACATTATTTTCAAATACTAAATTATTAATATTAAATATTGATATTGTACAATTGAATTACATAAAATTATCAAAGGATGTTAAATCACTTATTTTAAAAAAAATGAAGGAAACAAAATAAAGTTTTTTAAAATTCTATCACTACAAGCATAACAATGATGAATGAGCAATACATAGTAAACATGTACTTTTATAAAGTATGGGCATGAGATTTTATAGAGCATGTACGGATCCTTCAGTCCATACTTAGCCACTTTTTGGATCACAGGTTCTCGGGCTGGCGGGCTCAAAATTGAGCATCTATTGTTCTGAGTCCTACAAATAGCACCCAGAGTTCCACGATATACAAATTGACAGTGCGCACAAGTGTTGCTTCTGCAGTTCTGAGAATGCTTGCCAGAATGAAGATTGGCCTCCTGTATTTATACTAAAACTGGCAAACTGCCTGGGCCGACTTCTCATTCTGGGTGCCTATTTACTTAGTATATAATATTTCCTTTAGCCGACTTCTTCTCTTGGAGGTTAATAACCTAATACAAATTATCCTCTTGAGACGACTTGTCTTATAGGGTTATTAGCCAACTAATTAGGGTTTCTTCTTGCTTCCCGGAATATTCTATTTTTTTCAAGTTTAGACGTGAAGGTAAATACCTCCCGCAGCTACCATAATATCAACACTCCCTCCTAGCTAGGGAGGTATTGAAGGTATGTCTTGAGCACAAACATACCATTCACCTGGTAGCATCAACATAGTCGTCTAGACTATCTCATGATTAGATCATTAGCATCATCATCAATATCAGTGTCATTAGTTGCATCATCTCTCAGAACCATACTCCATCTGAGTAATCAGAAATGATGTTGGATAAGTCACTCACTCCATAGAGTGACACAAGATCCATTCTTCTAATCTAGAAGAATAAATGTTTTGAACCATTTTCCATCTGGGAAATCTTTGTCCATTGACCATCCATCTAGCTAATAATCATTTCCAACACTATTGATAGTCTTCAAGGCAATCAGAACAATGTCATTCAATAGAACACAATTGTGTCTATCCATAGTAGTACATAACTACAATCCAGTGGTACACTACCACACCAAGAAGCACACAGATACTTGATCAGTCACAATTAGTGGAACACATCCACTACAGTAGTATACATTTACTATCCGGAGACATACAGTCTCCATAACAATCATATCGTCAACCTACACATAAAACATTGTTATGATATATAAATTGAATCATCGGGGCCATTCTTCCACTCAGATCTGTGAGATCTGGAAGAGCATCTTCCTTGAAAAAGCAAAACATCAATGATGAGCTATCTGGACTATTCTTCTCAAGCAAGGAAGAATAATTGTCCCAATTTCTGAGCCTGGACCATTCACCTATCTGGGCCATTCCTCCGGCACTAAACAAAGTGCAACCTAGAGAGAATGAATCTGCCCTAGGAAATGCATGTCCCTGATTGTTGAACCTAGACCATTCGCCTATCTAGGCCATTCCTCTGACACTAAACAAAGTGAAACCTAGAGAGGATGAATCTTCCCTAGGGAATGACTGTCTAGACCATTTCCTAAGGAAATGACTGTCCTGCACCAACCTCCAAAACGGACCATTCTTCGAAATTGCTCACAACTGTGAGCTTTGAAAAAATGATTGTCCAGGGAGGTGGAATAGTCTTCTTGACCACTACAGAGAGTGATCATCAAGAAGAGAGACTTTCCTAGACCATTCCCTATGTTAACCACAAGGGGAATCATTGTTTATAGTACATCAACAATCCATTGAACCATTTTCATTACGAAAATGACCGTTCGATTTGGACCATTTTATGAACTGGAAAATGCCTGTCCATCATAAATATCAAACCACTTTCCGAACTGGAAAGGAACTACTCATCCTGGACCATTTTTTGAACTGAAAAATGATTGTCCATAAATCAATAACACATCATTGCTCTCTCCCAACCTGAGAGTCATCTCTTCCTTTTTCAATAAGGAAGTCGTCTCCACGAGATCCGGCTTGAGTACATAGATTGTTTCATCTTGGATAGAGGCTTTACCAAAATGTCTGCTTATCTGCTCATCTATGGAGATATATATTAGAGAACCACTTCTCCTTTCTGTACTTCATCATGGAGAATGTAATGCTTGATCTCAATGTACTTCGGTCTTTCTGGAACATTGGTTTTCTAAAGGCCTCATATGGCTCTGATCATCACAATATATAATGGTTGGATTCATCTCCTTTGTTTCCTGCTAGATTATGACATCGTGGTAAGGCTCAAACTGTAACATCTCCAAGTGGCACTTCTTTTGTCATCATGAGTGTTTGTCATGGATTGGCACTCCATCATTCTGGACTTCTGAGTAATCATTCTAATACAATATCTATGTTATAGAAAGTTTTCACCACGCTTTTGTTGTGTATTGGAGGCTATCCACCAAGTTGTCTTCTTCCATATGCATACAAGAGTCTCTTTCTGGTATACCTCAAAGCCTTGAGGTTGCCCCTCATACGTTCTTTGTTCAATTATTCTAGAGAATAGTCTTTGCATTCATCTGATGTAAAATCCAACCCATGGATATTGCAGATGATATAATGGCTCATGTAGAGGTATGTCTGGTTTACTGGAACAAACAATCATCATAGTCTTCTCCCTCCATCTGGGAGAACCTCTAGCTCTGTATCTCACAATGCTTTCATTCATAAGTCTTCCATACAATGTTCTTCATCACGACTTTCAGCTCCTCTACTTGATTGCTTTTAGTGAGTTCATATCAGGCTAGTAGTCTTGCGATTCTCGATACAATGACTAGTTGTTCTAGCTTTTCCTTCTCTCTTGGAATCTTCATTTTCTTCCTCATGTTTTTCTTTAGATCTTAGGTCCATGGATTTTTCTATAGATTCCATTCCCTGAATATTTCCAACTTCWTTCTTTCATCATAGAATCATGGATGTGGATGGACAACCAAGGGTACTTTAAGTCTTCTTTTCGAAGAAGACTTCTTCAAACTGAAAACGTGTTGTTCTTCATGGTTGCTACCATTGATGGKAACATGGATAGATACTTCATCATCTTCAATGGATCATATTATTTAGGATTATCTCCCTCCTAATCCTTGCTTCATGCATGAGTGCATGCTCATATTTTGGAATTCTGTAATCATCTCCCTCCAACTAAGAGCCCACACTTTCGTCTACATCCTTATTGCCTTCTGCAAAGTGTCACAAGTATTTTTCCAATTTCCTCTTGATTTCTCACTTCTTTATGTCTTGTACTTCTTCTAGGTTTCTTCAAGATTGATTTTGATTTCGACTTATCTTGCAGTTGTTACTTCTGTAATATCTTCCACATGAATTGTTACTTGGATTTGTTGATGTACTTCATCCTTTCATGTGTATTGCCTGGATTTTAGTCATTGTGATAGCAATCCTTATCTTGTTTTTCTTCCATAGGTATAGTTTCTCTTTGGACATATTATTTTCTAGGAAATAGATATGCAAAACATGGTATGTACAAGAACTATGAAGAGTATTGTTACCTTGTCTTAAAAGAAGAAGTATGTTTTGTCCTACTTGGATTTCTTTGAGGGTTCCCTTTATTTGGCAATTGATTCTTCATGTGCTTCCTTCCTTTTCTTTAACTCAGAACAATGATTCTTGTAGTGACCATACTTTTGACAATTGAAGCATTGTATTCTTGACATATCTTTCTCTTGATTTGGTTTCTTCCTGGAGCCAAACTTCTTTTTATTCCTGAAATCCTTGAACCTTTCTTTGAAGGCTTGATCATCGTACTTCTTTTGGGGTTTCTCTTTTGCACTGATCCTTGATTCTTCTTGGGCACAGCAAGTCCAAAGTTCTTCAAATGTAGGACACTCCTTCCTTGTGTTCATGCTTGCGGCAAATGCATCCCATGTTTTGGGAAGACCATTGAGTACTATGTTTACCAATTCCTTCTCTGAAATGATCTCTTCAATAGCTTGTAGTTGATCTATTAACTGAGAGATTCTCAGAAAGTATGATGTTATGATCTCATCATCATTCATCTTCATGTCACGGAGCTCATTCTTCATGCTCATTACTTGTCTAATGTTTCTGACTGAGAAGAGGTTTGTCAGGGCATCATACATATTCTTAGATGAGTCAAGATGGGAGATGTAGGGTATCAAGTGGTATTTTATAGAGTCCACTATGATACTCATGGAATTGATGTCACTGTCTTTGAACTTCTCCATAACTACAATGTTCTATGGTTCCTTCTCTTTTCCTTCTTCAAACTCTTATTCCACGATCTTTCCTTTCATGATATCCAACACTTTATTCTTGGCAATGATGAGGTCAATCCTTGTCTTCCACACTCTGAAGTTAGAAGTCCCATCTAACTTGTTTTCTGACTTCATAGAGTAATTCATGGTTTCATTGACTTGGTCAACCCTAGATTTGACCAAAAACTCAAAATTGGTGTCTTAGCTTGCTGAGAGTACCAGGAGATGCACTAGGCTAAGGTGCACTAGTCTATCCGGAAATTAGGTCAATCCCTTCACTCAAGGTTCCTCAACAAGAGGATTAGGGTTTTTGCAACTGTACCTGCTAGTAACCCTAGCAAAAATGCTTTGGTGACTACTCCTGCTAGAAACCCTAGCGAAAATTCTTTCAATGAGCTTAGTATCCTTATGGCTATGGTCCCTTCCAGTGGTTAGACTGAATGAAGGAGGTGTGGGCCCATAACCTGTTAGAATATGATGGATGTGCTCATTTAACCATAGACAATATCACTATTTTCACCCAACCATAGGTTGAAGCCACCCCCGAGAAAATTAACCTTGACAAAGAATCATTCCTGAAGAAAACCCTAGGCTAGATAGCCAAACAAGATAGCACACCTCTCTCCAAGGATAGTGCACCAAACAGGAGTAACAAGAGCTGATGAAAGATTCCAAACCATAACCAAGAGAGAGTCCAGGCCAAAACCGAAATCTGCTAGCTGCAGCAGCTACAACGACAACTCTCCTCCAAACTTGCACACAAACTGGCCAATTGCAGTGTGCACAAGTGATGCTTCTGCAGTTCTGAGAATGTCTGCCAGAATAAAGACTGGCCTCCTGTATTTATACTAAAACTGGCAAACTGCCTATTTACTTAGTATATAATATTTCATTTAGCCAACTTCTTCTCTTGGAGGCTAATAACCTAATTCAAATTATCCTCTTGAGCCGACTTATCTTCTAGGGTTATTAGCCAACTAATTAGGGTTTCTTCTTACTTCCTGAAATATTCTATTCTCGTCAGGTTTAGACGTGGAGGTAAATACCTCCCACAACTACCATAATATCAACAGTTTTCTCACCAGTGTGATAGTTGCGTCAATCATTCTAAATGGGTAAATATCAATGCTCTGTGCAAGTTGGTTGATAGTCGAGTCCAGGACGAAACGATATTCTGAACAAACAGCGGAAATTTTTTCCACAATACTTGTTTCGTTGAATGAAATAATTTGATCACAATCACCACGGTCATATACTTTTTTGGGCAATATATTAAAATTTGTAATGAATATCCCATTACCCGGCAATATCTTTTTTGCATGTTTCTAGACAAGTTGTGGAGGAATAGTCAGTGTCACTGTCATCATGGCCTCCTTCTCTGTCATGTCAGCACGCATAATGGATCTAGTTTTGTTTTCCTTGTCCAAGTAGGTGCTATAGACGACCATTATGTCCCCGACGAACACTTGTACAGTTCGGCGGTTGTTCAAGCCCTCTATTAATAGTACTTTGGATGTTACAACTCTAGACCTGGTGACAATTTTTGAACAGCAAAACTAAAGTGAATGGTAGTGTGCATTTTTTTTTTTGTATTCTTCTTTCACTGGCATAAATCTATAAGTACACGCATAGCTTCGATGAACTATGGAGCCATAGTTTTTCAACCACACCTCTTAGTCTGCGAAACATGCGGCACGTTCGGCGTCTCGCTTGTACTTGTTGATACTTCTTGTGAACTGCAAACCATGTATTGCAGATGACATCATCATATTTATCATGCCATAGATGAATATATAGTCGAGGATATTTGTTTGGTAAACATAGTAAGAGAAGAGTGTATGCATATTTACCTTTGGCCTTGTCGGTCTGCTGATGTCTGGGATGATTGACTGCTCATGCCCATGTCACTAGTCCAAATTTTTATGATGCAAGCATGTGCAGATGAACATCAAGACTAAACAAGCATATAAATTGTATATTATCCATCAGAAGGACTAAATAACCGTAAAATTGTATGAATCTGATTTTTTTTAACTGGAAAAATGTTTAACAGTAAACAGGGCGTGAAGGCGAGGCACCACGGCCAATCTGTATATCGTGGACCCCCGGAAGCTAGGGGAGAGATCTTGAACCTGTCAGCCCGGCACCCGTAATCGACAAAGTGGGTAACTATGGAATAAGGTATAAGCGACCATAGATGTGAAACCATTAGTCCGCCAACTGGCGCACCAAGGCATTTTCGGAAAGAACACTAAGAAGATGAATTAGAAAACAAAAGGGATAATAGAAAATGGAAAAAGTATAAATAGGGAGGGAAGAAAAGCCCATTGCTGTCAAGCCATCGTTTTCAAGTCTAATATCATATGCCCCCACCCGGTTTGTATATTTAATTTACCAACATAGTTGATATACTTTTTCGAAGATTGTACCACAGAACCCTCTGCTGTTACATAGAACAATTCATCTTTCTGTACAACCATCCTGTGTTTTCCAAGGTAGCAACGCTAAATATGCAATGGACATGAAGGCAAGTTAGTATGAAGACATACATCTAAAAGAAAGAGAAACGGGTCTATTTACCCACCAAAGAGTCCATCATCCTCTCCGGCCATTCTGTTTGTTTAAATGCAGCAATGCAGCGAAAACACAACAGACATGAAGTAGGTTAGTATGCAGGAAGGCATGTAATGAAGATAACTTATAATGAAGACAGACATGTAAAAGAAAGAGAAACATGGCTATTTACCCGCGAAAGAGCCCATCGTCATCTCCAGCCATTATGTTTGTTTAAATGTAGCAATGCAGCGAAAACACAAGGGACATGAAGCAGGTTAGTATGCAAGAAGGCATGCAATGAAGATAAGTTACCATGTAGGAAGACACGCAACATGTACATATAATAAACTAGGTGAACACATATATAGAAAACAAATAAAATACAAAACAATGCAATATGAAATGATAGTACATGCATGCACCTTTCTATATCCTCTTCAACCGATGCACTGAAGACTCCGTCATTTTCTCCATCTATTTTGTTTGTTTGAATGTGGGAATGCACAAAATACAATGAACATGAATGGAAGTTGGAATATGAACATACAGTAAAAGAGACTCAACAAACAGTCTAAAAGTTAGGCAGAAACATGAGCCTTTGTGCTTCTCCATCCATAGTTGTAAATGTGTAATTTTTTTTTCCCTGCCCAAAATATATTACAAGCCACAAAATATCACGAAATTGCATGGTTGTAGCTAAAAGATTTCTAGTTTTCCATGGAAAATTATCCAGATATGCTTCCACCGATGGAAATACATGTTCTTTATCCTCTACATAGACTGTTGTGCCCACGATACAAGATTTTGGTTTTCCATGGCAAACTACCCAGACATGCTTCCAGACATCGAAATATAATCTTGCAAAATCTTTGTTGTACATATCATATCTCAAGTACAACACAAATTGTATCGTGTGCACACCAGTCTGTGTAGAGGAAAAAGAACACGTACTATCATATGGGAACACCTTACCATACATGGTTTATGAATGTAGCCTGCATATGCATTATTCTAACAAAAAACATCGGATATTGCAATTTCACATGTAATTCTCGAACAATTTTGCATGCAACTATTTTCTTTCATGCCAGCATTGAAGCACTAGAAAAATCTCACAACAGAATGGATATTGACCTTGGTACATAAGGAAAATAACACAACTGCATGTCGAGTCGTGGTTACAGGGGCTGAACACCGTAAAGCGCCCCCAAAACAATAATAATCCAAAAAAAAAAAACAGCTCCAACCACCGACGTTGGACCCCAACCCTACAAGGCCGAATCAAACAAAAGAAAACAGCAAGCACCAAACCAGCGAGAAAGCACGAACAGGTCGAACTGCACCCCCAGGGACCCAAAGCGTAAACCCAAGCCAAACAAACACAACCAACAACCCACAAACCAACAAGAACCATCGAACCAGTAAACAACATATGTATCTCCAACGATTACGAAACTACAGCAGAAGCACAGAAGGAACCGGAAACATACAACGACCATGCCAGTACAAATAAGAAAACATTCTTACTTGCAAACTGCAAACACTGAACAACAAACAAGGAATAGAAAATGAAACTATGGCATGAAAACTTACTCTGAAACGATGAAATGCAGAAGCACAGGTCGAATCGCGAACGAAACAACAACAAGCAGCAACCGACGAACCAGCGAAGAAGAAGCACTCATCGAACCAGTAAACAATGTATGTAGCTTCAACAATGACGAAATTGCATTGCAAAGGAAGAAGAATGATGAAACATACAATACCTATTCAACTGGCAATGGAGAACAACACTGTGCAAAATCACTACAACATTGTATGGAAAATTTCGAGGAAAAATGTACTCCGAGAAGCATATTTAGATAAACATTTAAGGTTGTCATGTTGTCTAATGACCTCGCAGTATGAAAACATTTAAGTTGTCAGGCTTGTTGGAGGACCTCGCGTCATGTAAACATTTAAGCTGCCATGCCTATTGAAGCATCTCGAAAAAAGTGTCAATACATTTCAATACAAACACATGCGGCAAGGACGTTATAAAGTTTGGAATTCTCAATCACTATAAAGCTTGGATATCAAAACATTTCAATATGATTAGTACAAATAAAAAAATAGGGATATATTCAGCTAGCAGAAAATG
This sequence comes from Picea mariana, assembly GCA_032191745.1. Lineage (NCBI taxonomy): Eukaryota > Viridiplantae > Streptophyta > Pinopsida > Pinales > Pinaceae > Picea > Picea mariana. The sequence goes on along the minus strand of JASDQU010103159.1, from coordinate 44,993 downwards.
CTAATACAAACATTCAAATTAATGCTAGCATTAATCCACCTTCAAGCAATACACAAGGAAAATATATTATTCAAAAAGACTGCATACGATAAAAAGTTTGGATATGTTGTCATATAAAACATTGGGAATAGTGAAGCTGACAATAAGACCTCCAATCTCTTATCCAATCAGATCAGTACATATATGGTACTTTTTAATATATAAATATATATGTTTTTAATTCCCTAGCTCCAACAATAGGTATTATGCAAATATTTCTTGTCAAAGGACAAACTAATATGTAGTCAACGAGTTATCGATCGCTATAGTCCCTTTATGCCTACAAGTACTAATAAAATGAAATTACCATGAATGATTGATATTCAATGAAACTAATTAAATGTTTTTTTTCCCAAAGCAGGAGGGGTATCTTTGTTCACTATTCTTCATTGATATCAATTTTGATTGATATTCATTGAAATTAATTAAATGTTCTTTTACCAAACGCACTAGGGGTATCTTTGTTCATTATTCTTGATATCAATGAATTAAATTAATTAGTTTGAATTTTTCTATGATTTTTTATTGAATATTTAGAAATTTAAATTTTATGATTTTTTATTTAAAGGTGGTAAAAATTGTCATAACTCATTTATAACTATTATTAGTTTTTATTAATGAATATAAGTTGAATCATCATTATTATTTTTAAAAAAAATCATATCATCTAAAATGGTTTGTTGGTGATTTTTAAGAGTTACTATCATTCTTGCTAGATGTCTCAAATGAGCCAAAAAAAACAAATATCTCTTGTAATCATTATTAAGACTAACTCTCTATATATAAGTCTTTTATACAAAATGTTTAAATTCTTTAAATTCATGTAATCATTATTAAGATTAACTCTCTATATATAATTCTTTTATACAAAATGTTTAAATTCTTTAAATTCGTAACCGTTTATAATTTTATTAAAAATAAATAAAATTTAATGTTTATATATATATATAATAATTTATAATATATATTATATTTTATTTATATAAAAATATTTTCTATACATTTTATATTATTATAAATTTTAATTATAAAAATTTATGTGTTCTTACAAACTTGGATGTTGTGGGTAAAGTTAATTTTAATTATATAAAAACTAGATGTTGTAGGTAACCTTAATTTTGATTATATAAATTTATGTGCTTTTTAAAAATTAATAGTGTTATGTTATTAAAATGTTTTATTTTCGTTGTATAAAAATGATGCAATTTAAATGTTTGTAAGTTTTGAATTTTTTTAAGTAATTATTAAAATTAGATGGTGAAATTTGCATTTTCTAATGTATAAATGGATTTAGTATTCTGAAATGTTAAATTATGTAAATTTAACAAATCAAATATCCAATTTCAAGTAATTATTATTAAAATTAGATTGTGCAATTTGCATTTTCTAATATATAAATGGATTTAGTGTTCTGAAATACTAAATTATATAAATTTAACAAATCAAATATACAATTTTAATAATTTTTGTTCGAATTTCTAACAAAATTTATCAAAAATAATACCATCTAAAAATCCAAAATATAATACATTTAGAGTAAATAATATAAAATAATGAAATGATAAAAATTTGATAAAAAAAAAATCCAAAACCAAAAACAAACCTTGTCATATAAAATTCGGAGGGGATAAGTGTAGACTAAAATCAGATAATGCATTACGTTTGAAGATTTTTGGCACTTGTCATAAAAAGAATTATCGGGGGTATTTATTAATTGTGTGCAATTATAGGAGAGATTGACAAATTAGTTGTTGGTTTAATTAATTTTGAGCTTCCAACTCTTGCGTCGGAATCAAATTGATCTGACCGAATGGTACATCTCCATATCGTTTCAACTCGACAGCATGAGTACGCGTTTCTATTCACCACACAAACCTTATCATATCAATTAATGCATATGCCCATTAGGTTTGTCATTTAATTTAATCTTCTACGGAAACAGTCAGGCAATTTATTGCATACTGTGTGACAGAACATGGTGACCATGGTCATAGTTCTAGAGGTCATAGTTCTTGGGTTCATAACTCATGGGGTCATAATTCTGTATATGTGCATTTTGTCTTCTGTATATGCACATTTACGGAAGCTCTCTTCCGTATATAGAGCTTCCGTATATGCGCATTTTGGCTTTTGTAAATATGCATATACAGAAGTCAAAATGCACACATATGAAAGTTCTCTTTCGTATATGTGCATTTTGGCTTCTGTATATCCGCATTTATGAAAGCAAAAATGCACATATACGGAAGCTCTCTTTCGTATATAGAGATTTCGTATATGCGCATTTACGGAAGCCAAAATGCGCATATACGGAAGATAGCTTCCGTAAATGCACATATATGGAAGACAAAATGCGCATATACAGAAAAGAGCTTCCGTATATGTGTGCATTTACGGAAGGAAAAAATGTGCATTTACGGAAGCCAAAATGCGCATGTACGGAAGAGAGCTTTTGTATATGCACATTTTGGCTTCCGTATATGCGCATTTTGGCTTCCGTCAATGCGCATTTACGGAAGCCAAAATGCGCATATACGGAAGACAAAATGTGCAAATATCGAAGAGAGATTTCATATATGCGCATTTACGGAGCGCATTTACGAAAGCCAAAATGTGCATATACGTAAGGCAAAATGTGCATATACGGAAGAGAGCTTTTGTATATGTGCATTTATGGAAGGAAAAAATGCGCATTTACGGAAGGAAAAAATGAGCATTTGCAGAAAACAAAAATGCGCATTTATGGGAGCTTTCTTCCGTATATTTCATTTTTCCTTCCGTATATGCGCATTTACGGAAGCCAAAATGTGCATATACGGAAGCTCTCTTCCGTATATAGAGATTTTGTATATGCACATACACGGAAGCCAAAATGCGCATATACGGAAGATAGAATGCGCATATACGAAAGATAGCTTCCATATATGTGCATTTTGGCCTCCGTAAATGTGCATATATAAAATTTATCTTTCATATATGCGCATTTACGGAAGGAAAAAGTGCGCATATACAGAAGCCAAAATGCACATATATGGAAGAGAGCTTTCGTAAATCTCTCTTCCGTATATGTGCATTTTGGCTTCCGTAAATCTCTCTTCCGTATATGCGCATTTTGGCTTCCGTAAATACACATTTACAGAAGTCAAAATGCGCATATACGGAAGCCAAAATGTGCATATACGGAAGAGAGATTCCGTATATGCGCATTTATGAAAAACAAAAATGCACATTTATGAAAGCTCTCTTCAGTATATGTACATTTTTCCTTCCATATATGCGCATTTATGGAAGCCAAAATGCGCATATACGAAAGCTCTCTTCCATATATAGAGCTTTTGTACATGCGCATTTATGGAAGCCAAAATGCGCATATACGGAAGCTCTCTTCCATATATAGAGCTTTCGTATATGCACATTTACGGAAGTCAAAATGCGCATATACGGAAGATAGAAAGCGCATATACGGAAGATAGCTTCCGTATATGCACATTTTGGCTTCCATAAATGTGTATTTTGGCTTCTATATATGCGCATTTTTTCCTTCCATAAATGCGCATATACGGAAGCTTTCTTTCATACTCTCTTCTGTATATGCGCATTATGTCTTCCGTATATGCGTATGTGCGCATTCGCAGAAGCAAAAATGCGCATATACGGAAGCTATCTTCTGTATATAGAGTTTCTATATATGTGCATATATAGAATCCCTAAGAATTATGACCTCGGGAACTATGAACTATGGAACTATGACCCCAGGAACCATGACCCCAGGAACCATGACCCGTGGAACTATAACCTCTGGAACTACACCTTTTGGAACCTTGAACTCTAGAACTATGACATCTAGAACTACTCCCTTTTGAACTATGAACCTAGGAACTATGACTTGTGGAATTATGACCTCTCGAACTATGACCAGGTTATAGCTCCACAACTCATAGTTCCTTAGGTCATAGTTACCAAGGTCAACATCCATGGGACCCAAGGGTTGAAATCCCAACCCCACCTGAAAGGAGTTGTGAACAGTTGAGATATGTATGGCTATGTTGTAACTATGTTGAACATAGGAAAGATTCTCATCCCATGTGTGTGGATTCTTAGAATTGTACATGCACAATACATTCACGATCATCTTGTTGACGAACTCGGTTTGGCCATCTGTTTGGGGGTGGAAGGCAGTGGATTTAGTGAGCTTGGTGTCTAACAGTGACCATAGGTTGTATAGTTGCACTTATCTAGGAGGTGATCAGTCGTTTCTTCTTAGATTTCACATCGATGACATCTTGAGGGTCCATTGAATCCTTTTTTTGTTAGGTTCTCCCAGGTCAGTGTCTTCTTGTGTAAGATTAACCATTTAAAAATTTTAATCTTGGGCCATTGAGGGCAATTCCAGAGCCTCTCCCAATGGGGTTCTGGATTTTCTTGGTCTTGTCCTGCTATATAGTGTCAGGCTTCTTTTAGATTGAATTCCCCTCCATTTTACCTTCCCCATATTAATTGATCCTCCTCATCCGAGACCCAAATTTTCCTCTTTCCCAATTCCTCATCAATCTCTTTTACCATCGGGGCTTCCTAAGATCTGTTTTGTGGTTGTATATTGACCCAAATTCTCCATCTGGCGTTCTCCTTCCCCTGTTTCTAGTAATGATAGACTTTCATTTTCCCTTGCCCAATCATCTCTTTCTTGATAACCTCTTTGTCCTGGTTTTCCATTATGGGTTCTTGTTGCTAAGAATCTTCCCAGAATCTCATTGTTTTCCCATTCCTAATTTCCCAAAAATTGTGACCATGTATCCATTTTTTATTTCTCCGGGCTAGATTCTAGACGGTTGAACCTTCCCCTGTACCCGTGAACCTGATCATCTTCTGGGGGTTGACACCTAGGGCGTATTTTTCTTTCCACGGCTTAACCCATGGCACCGAGTTGTCTTTGACCCATCTCCACCACAGCTTTTCCTCGTAGGCATCATTTGTTAATTGAGGGTCTTGTAGCCCGAGGCCCCATTTTTTCTTTGTCCTGCATAATTTGTCCCAAGCCACCAGAGCCCATTTCTTTTTATCCTCAACTCCTCTCCAAAGGAAATCTCTCTAGATTCCTCTGATTTTTTGTAAGATTCCTTTTGGGGTTGGAAAAACTGACATAAGATAGGTTGGGATTGCTTGTAGGATTTATTTTGTTAGGATTAATCAACCTGTTAGGTTAAGAGTTATGTAAGTCCAATTTTTAACCCTCTTGCATCTTGTTGATGATCACTTCCCACTTTGTATTCCTACAAGCCTTGTCCGCCAGGGGCACCCCCAAATACTTCGTTGGGAGTGTTTTCCTCTCAATCCCCAAAATGTTGGCCAGGTTCCTTTGGACTGCAAGATTTGTGTTGAAAAAGTAGATCATAGATTTAGAGTGGTTTATTTCAGCCCCAGAGGCTTCTCCAAACTCTGTTAAAAAAATATTGTACGCCATTGCTTCCTTGACCGTGGGAATTCCGTGGAGCATGGTATCGTCCACAAATTGTTGAGGTGTTGAGGTTCGGAAGTCTTCAAACGGTTTTAGGCCTTTGATTTCTCCTTCGACCGTTGTTGTCCTTATGCTTCTTCTTATCCCTTCCATAATTCAAATAAATAGGAAAGGGGATAAAGGGTCCCCTTCTCTTATACCCCTAGAGGGGTAGAATGGTTTGGTTGGTGCTCCATTTACTAGTAGCGAGAAACTAGTTGTAGAAACTAAGCTAATTACCCATTTAATCTAGTGTTGGTCAAACCCAAAGGCTTCCATTGTTTTCTCCATATAGTGCCAGTGTATTTTGTCATATGCTTTGGCCAAATCCAACTGGATTAACATTCCTTCTTTCTTTTTACTTTTCAGTGTGTGTATTATTTCATGGGCTTGTATGATGTTATCCAGTATCTCCATCCCCTCCACAAATCCCACTTGTTCCTTTGAGATCAGAGTGGGGAGTAGGGGTTTCAATCTATTTGTCACTACTTTCTAAATTATCTTATACACCATATTGCATAGGGAAATCGGTCTATAGCGATTAGGAGTTGTGGCTTCATTTTCTTTTGGGATCAGAGTGATCATCGTGGCATTTAGGGCTTTCAAGATTGAGGATGAGCGTCTAGAGTCCTCCACTATACCATAAATATCATACTTAACCACATCCTAGCAAGCTTTAAAAAAGTCTACTGTGAAACCATCTGGGCGGGGCCCCTTATGTTCCAAGTTATAACCTTCATTTTAAACATGGGGGAGTTAGGATTTTTTATTATTATTATTACTTGAGTTTAGTAGAAGCACTCCTAATTCCTATAGGGCTACGATGTTTGATTTTCTCCCTTTCTTCCATCTTGCCTTCTTTGGTGAGTGTTTTGGTTGACCATCTCCTGTTTTGATGCCTAGGTTTCCTATTTCTCCATGCATGTGTTTGGTTCCTCTGGTTTTTCTTCCTCCCTCAAAAGGAAGAGGTATTGGATGCGATCTAATTGATCCATAGGTATATTGTCGACTCCTTGTTTTTTCCATTGTTCCAGTGTATTCGAGAGGTCTATCCCTTCCCTTTCCACAATATCTCTTAGGTCTGGGTCTTGTGTTCCAACCTCGCTCGGTGTCATTTCTGAATCCCCATCTACCTCCTGGATTGGGGTATTTGTGTCTATGTCTCCTTCTTCAGTTGATCCCTTACTGTGCCTATGATTTCCTTGAGGGTTTTGATTCTCTGTGGTCTTATTTGCTTCCTGTTTGTTTGTCTCCCTTTCCTTTCTCCTTTTATGTTCCTCGTCTTCCCCCTATTTTGGGTTTCCCCATCCTTCAAATCTATTCCTCGATTCTAGGTTGCTCATTGTGGGGGGTTTTCCTTGTCTCCTATTTCCTCTGCCTTTGTGGTTTGGCCTAACAAAATCGTCCTCATCCTAGTGTTGTTTTGAGATTTCCTGCTATGTTTTTTTGTTTAGCGGACATTATCTTAGTAGGTTCCCGTGTTCATGATACATTTGTTAAGGTTTAATCTATTATTAGGTTTCTTTTCAATTCACTACATAACCATAACATAGATAGGATCACTGAGATATACACAATCACAGGAGACACATCATTTATCCTGGGAAACCCTCATGGGGGAGAAAACCCAACAAAAACTTCCTTAATATAAATAGCCAATACAATGCCAAGAGATAAATCAAACAATATAGAAATTCATCTCCCAAGAATGAGTCTCTCTCTCTTCCTTCTTCTCCAACTGCGGCTCTGAACTTGCGCTCTGATGAACAAGTGAGTGAGTGAACAAATGAGACGTCAGCCTCTCTTATTTATACAATCTGGCAAGCGGTGAACTGAGGTGTCTTTTCACTGGCAGGGTCGACTTCTCAATCTGGGTGGTTATAACCACTTTAATATATTATGGGGCCGACTTCTCATTTAGCCTATTACAATTAGGGTTTGACCAATCCGCAAAAGGGGATTTGGTGATTTACAATACCCGACATGATCAATCCACAAAAGGGGATTGATCTAATGAATAATACATCAATAATAAATAGAATACTATTTGCAGTTACAATATTTCAACACTCCCCCTTAACAAGAAGGGTATTCTACAATAGCACCAGGCGAGAGAGAGGACAACATCATCAACAACATCTTGGAACACGGACTGGCATATCTATAAATCATCGGAATTTTTTCTCTATCATCGAAATCATCATTTCCAACAGAGAGCCGGAATGGTATCATCATCTGCACCAACATGGATTAGTATAAAACTAATTCATCATCATCACAGCACGAGGTTGATCACATCATCACACCACGAGGCCGGTACATCATCACAGCACGAGGCTGGCACATCATCACAGCAATTAAGCTGGCACATCATCACAGCAATTAAGTTGGCACATCATCAGCATGAAGCTGGCATCACAATGCTAGGTTGGCAACACAACACTACTCCCCCTTTCGAGAGAGGTCCTTTCAGACTATACCAAAACTTATCTCGAAAGTGCTCAAAATTTACACGAGATAGAGGCTTGGTCAACACATCAGAAATCTGTTCATCCATGCTAACATATTGGAGCTTTATGGATCCCTTATGCACCATGTCACGGATGTAGTGATATCGGATCTCTATGTTCTTTGACTTGTCATGAAATATAGGATTCTCTGTCATCTTTATGCAACTCTGGTTATCACACAGGATCATGGTTTCTTCCATATCTAGGTCGAATAGACCTGTCAACAACTTCTGAATCCATATGGCTTCGCAGCTGGAAAAACATGCAACAATGTATTCTACTTCCGCTGTGCTGAGAGCAATGCTTGATTGCTTCCTACTCTACCATGAGATCATGGCTGACCCCACACTGAAACAACATCCTGAAGTGCTCTTCCTGTCAGAGACACTTCCAACCCAATCTGAATCAGTGTACCCACTCAGTCTAAAGTCATGATCTCCATCATAACTGGGACCACAATCTAATATACCCTTAAGGTACCTCATCACATGTTTTGCAGCAACTAGGTGAACGTGTCTGGGTTCTACCAGAAACTAACTCAAAGTGTTCACAGCAAAACAGATATCCGGTCTGTTGTTCGTCAGATACATCAACAATCCAATGATCTATCTATACAGCGTGGCATCAATCAATTCTGACGAAGTGTCGACCAGGAGCTTCAACTTTCTTTCCATGGGTGTATTCATGGACTTGCACTCCAACATATCAAATCTCTTCAAGATTTCAACTTCATACTTCCCTTGGTTAAGGAAGATCCTCTCTAGACTCTGCCACACTTCAAGACCTAAGAAATAATGCATTAGGCCAAAGTCTTTCATCTCAAATTCTGCAGCGAGCTTCTTCTTAAATTCGGTGATGAGCTTGTCTTCTCCAATTAAGAATAAGTCATCCATGTACAACAACAATATAACAAGCTCATCATTCATGACCTTGAAGTATAGGTTAGAATCATCTTTACTCTTGGTAAAGCCCAAGCTCGTCAGAAAACTATTTATCCTTCCATACCAAGCTCTAGGAGCTTGTTTCAATCCGCACAGAGCCTTCTTCAACTTGCAGACATGAATCTTCATGTCTTCAAATTCAAATCCTTGAGGTTGTTCTATATACACTTCTTCTTCAGTGACACCATTTACGAAAGTTGTTTTTACGTCCATCTAGTGTAACTTCCACTTCATCTTAGTTGCAAGGGCTACGATGGTTCTGGTCGAAGTTTATATGGCTACAGGAGCAAATGTCTTGTCATAGTCGATGCCTTCCTTTTGAGAAAATCCACGAGCAACAAACCTTTCTTTATACTTCTCAATACTTCCGTCAGCAGCATGTTTTATTTTGAAAATCCATTTGGAAGATACCACATCCTTGCTCTTCGGTCTGGGAACTATTTCATATACATCATTATTTATGATGGATTGGTATTCTTTTGTCATTGCACCTGACCATTCTTTCTTCTGAATGGTTTCTTCAAAGCAGGTAGGATCCTTCTCTAAGAGATCACACATCAAAGCCATATAACTGAAGAATGGCTTAGGTCTCTTCACTTGTCTCATGGTTCCTTGGGGGACACCATACTTCTCTCCATCTTGAATAAGTTCCCTTGCCCAAGATGGTTTTCTCTTGTGGGAGATCGTCATCTGGGAGGTTCTTGAAATTCTACTATATCATGATCTTCTAGAATTTCCTCATCAGGGGAAGCTATGACTTCCCTTGCTAGTTCTGCAACTCTGGGAGCTACAGGTTCTTCTTCATATACTTCTTCAAGCTGGCATCTTCTTGATTTCTTGAGTGCTACATCTTCATCAAAGGTCACATCTCTGTTGATCTCAATATGATGGTGACTTGGTATATAAATTCTAGAGGCCTTGTAGACTTCACAGTATCCAACAAATATTCCCTTCTTTCCTGAAGGGACTAGCTTGTTTCTCTTCTCTTTTGGAATATGTACAAATACTGGGCAACGAAATATTTTGAGATTGCTTAATTCTGGCTTCCTTCCAGAGAACATCTCTTTAGGGGTCTTTAACCCAAGTGCACTATGGGACAATTGGTTTTGTACATATATTGTTGTTCTTCATGCTTATGCCCATAAGCACATTGGAAGATCTTGATCATGGATTATGATCTTCACTACTTCCATTATAGTTATGCTCTTCCTTTCTGCTACACCATTTTGTTGAGAATTGTAGGGAGTGGTGAGCTCCCTCTTCATCCCGGCATCTTTGCAAAGGTTTACAAATTCTTTTGAGGTGTATTCTCCTCCATTGTCTTACCTGAGTATCTTGATCTTTCTTTCAAAAAGATTCTCTATCAAGGCTTTGAATTCCTTGAATTTACTTAACACTTCATCTTTTGATTTCAAAAAGTAAACCCAGGTTTTATGAGAATAGTCATCAATAAAAGATACATAGTATACACACCCACTGATAGAGGATGATGGCATTGGGCCACACACATATGAGTGAATGAGTTCTAAGACTCCTACTTTACTATCTCTCTTCAAAAAAGGGTTCTTGATGTTCTTCCCTTGTGCACATCCATTGCACACACCTTCATGGTCAACCTTGAGTTCTGATATACCTGTGACTGCCTTGCATACATACAGTAATGCCTTGTAGTTGATGTAGGATAATCTTCTATGCCAAAGTTCACATGGATTCTCAATGGCATGGGTCATGGATACTTCTGAGTGACCCTTTAGCGTGTACAAGCCACCTTCTTCTTTTCCAATGACGATTGTTTCTTTCATGGTTTTTCCTTTAGCCCACATAAGAACTTCTACATCTATAAAGGCAATTATGAAGCCTTTCTTTTCTAAAGCTGATATGGAGAGTAGGTTCTTTGTCAAACCGGGTACATAGAGCACATCCTTCATCTTCATTGGAGTCCCTGAATTCAGCTTGTAGTTTGATTCCCCTACTCCCTTGATAGGGTATTTATAATCATCTCCAAGCGTAACTTTCTACGAAAACTTATTTTATGAAAGGCAAGAGAGAATGTCTCTTTGACCTATCATGTGCTTGGAAGCAACACTATCAATCAGCCAAATGTCATCTCCATGTGCTACTGATCCTGAGAGGGACGAGATTAGAACATAGTCTTCAATTTGTTCGTTTAACATCTTTGTGGGTGGCTCTTCATCTTCAACTGCATGGGCATGATGCCTCTTGTTTCTCCTCTTGTATTCTTCTCGTCTCGCTCGACAATGTCTCGCAATATGTCCCATCTTGTCACAATGGTAGCATTGGTAAGATGAGAAGTCTCTTTCTTTTCTTTGTCCTTTCTTCTGGAATCTCTTTGGTTGAGATTCTTTATGTATGAATTTGTTTTGGGATTGAGACTCTTTATGAGTTTCTTTTTGGTAGTAAGACTTCTTATTTCCTCCCTTAGTGTGAGTAGCTAGGGCTTGATCTTCATCTCTTGATAGTAAAGCTTTTCAGTTAGCTACTCTTGATTCTTCTTGAATACATTCTTCCCAAAGACTGTCAATTTTTAGTTTCTTCGTTTTGGCACAAATAGTTTGGATGATTGCATCCCAAGGTCTTGTGAGACCATTAAGGGTCGTCATTATGAGTTCGTCTTCGTCTATGGCATCTCCAATTGCTTTTATTTGTTCTTTCAATTCTGATATTCTGGAGAAATATTCCTGGATCATTTCTCCTTTATGCATCCTTGTATTCTTGAGTTGATTTCTTAGATTCATCTTCTGATTTATGTTATTTCCTTCATATAATCTGGTTAGGGCATCAAACATTTATTTTGGTCTTCTTTGAAAATACTTGAGGAATCAAGTGATCTTTGATAGAATCTGCAATGATTCTCTTATCCCTAATTCTGTCCTTTTGGTGCTTTGCTTTCTCTGCAACATCGACAGGTTCTAGTACTTCTTTAACGAATCTTGCTAGGTCATTCTCTTCAAGAATGAGTCCAATTCTATACTTCCAGGCACGAAATTTTTCCACACCTTCTAGCTTGTCAACAAGTTAGTGCTTGCAGACATCTTTTACCTGGAGCTAGGAAAATGACCAAAAAATGAAAATGCTCAGATTTGAATTTTGAACTTACCAGGAGGTCCTCTTGGCTGAGGCGAGTAGCCTGGTGTGGTTAGATTTCAAAAAATCCAACTTTTACCCCTTCAAACTTGATCAACGGATTTCTGGACGGGTGCTTATGGTTTTCTAGTACTTCTGGTACTCTGGTACTTCTGGTTTTCTGGTACCTAATGAAAACCAAGGTTTCACTTTCCGGGAGATCTAGCCACTGAAAAGGTGTGTTGATGATGCCAAAGTGCTCCTTGAGGAAGGGCGCACTTTTCTAGATGACTTTGGGGCTGAAATTGTTCTTCAATAAAAAGCCCTAATTTGCATGTACGACAACGGTGACGGTTTTCTTCTTCTTGTGAAAAATACTCTCTTTAGCTTAACTCTGATACCATGTTAAGGTTTTAAGCTATTATTAGGTTTCTTTTCAATTCACTAGATAACCATAGCATAGATAGGATCACTGAGAAATACACAATCACAAGAGGCACATCATTTATCCTAGGAAACCCTCATGGGGTAGAAAACCCAGCAAATACTTCCTTAATATAGATAGCCAATACAATGCCAAAAGATAACTCAAACAATACAGAAAGTCCTCTCCCAAGAATGTGCCTCTCTCTCTCTTTCTTCTTCTCCAACTACAGCTCTGAACTTGCGCTCTGATGAACAAGTGAGTGAATGAACAAATGAGGCACTAGCCTCTCTTATTTATATAATCTGGCAAGCGTTGAACTGAGGTGTCTTTTCACTGACAGGGCCGAATTCTCAATCTGGGTGGTTATAACCACTTTAATATATTATGGGGCTGACTTCTCATTTAGCCTATTACAATTAGGGTTTGACCAATACACAAAAGGGGATTTGGTCATTTACAATACTCGACATGATCAATCCACAAAAGGGGGTTGATCTAATGAATAATACATCAATAATAAATAGAATACTATTTGCAGTTACTGTTAGACACACCTACCACACTTAGAGGGGGGGGTGAATGAGTGTGGGGCTCTTTTTCCCAAAACTTTCCTCTTGCACAAAAACTCATCAATTAACATTCANGTCTGCCATCCTATTCAAATCTCTTATTCTGCCATCTTTACTGTTGTCATCAATGACAAGCATTCACTGCATTCTGTCCACTGAATTTGCCAACATATTTTTCACTTCTACCCTCCTGGAATTCTGTGATATCTTCAATTGATCCCTCTTCATTTCCCTCTTGGCAATATGAATTTTCATCTCTACCCTCTTGGCAATCTACGAGATCTCTAGCCGGTCTCTCTTCCTCCTTACTGAGGCTTTCTCCATCTTCGGGTTTGAAAATGCAAACCACCTCCTCCTCTGTGTCATTGAGGTCTTCAACTCACCTCATCCATCTCCTCAACATCCACTTCTACCTCCTTGCAACGAATTTCTGGATAGGACACTTCGCTTTCTGCTTCACCACTCATACCTCCATATTCCACACGCTTCTTGTTGCACCCTCATAATCAGCTTGTTGATCCTTTCTTGAGTCTCCCTGAGTTTTCCATCCATATATTCTTGTCTCATCCTCTTGTGGTCTCCTTTCTGACCTTGTTTATGGACTTTAGTATCCATCTTCCCCTTCTTCTTTCCCTCTTGTAAATTATGTAAGCTTCCACTTGTTCATTGTGAGATATAGTAAACCTTTTCCAATATTCTCCTTGATTAGCATCCTTATTCACCCGATGGAACCTTATTTGATATTTTACACTCCTTTTGAGTGCAGGCGCACACCTTGCGCTCACTTCTCCTCCTGAGAACTCCTTACTCTCTGGTTGTTATACTCCAACTGCTCACCTTAAGAACTTCACAGGCCCTCCTTTTCTTCAAGAATGAAATTGGTCTTTCTCCTTCAGCCCAAATCGATGTATGTTTTTTATTTCACACTTGAAAATAGTTCCTCACACATAGAGCATCAACACTATGTCTTCTTCTCCTTTTCCTGTTGTCTACAAAAAAAATTCCACTCTGATACCACTTGATCGTATCAGAAAAGAACATATATGGGCTCTTATACCACTTGATGGTATAAAAAAAAACTTATCTTGAATATAATACCACTTGATGCAAACCCCCACCCAATCCATAGGGGCTGCGTGACCTCTCGGTCTAGGATCAATCAAATTTGGGAGTTGGATCAGGTCACAGGCTCCTGTTGATCCCTCAAAATCAAACACACGAGCCTTAAACCTTCTTTCCTAAGTGAAAATTCTGCTTTTCATTGGTCCCTAAGCCAATAAAATAATAGAAAGATACCATGGGCCCAAAACCTTGGGCTAAATCTCAAGTTTCCAAAGAATTCGAGACTTCGGAGCTCACGGGCTTCAAGAGTCTCAACAAAGTTACACTGTGTTCCTCCCAAACCCCAAATTGTGGAGCATCGAACAACAACAAGAATCAATGGTCCACATAACCCATTGAAAATACATGGTGGGGAATGAATTTGGGACTTCAATCTTCAACGGTCCTAACTTCTCCAACGTGCTATTTGTTGGACACACCTACCACACTTAGAGGGGGGGTGAATAAGTGTGGGGCTCTTTTTCCCATAACTTCCCTCTTGCACAAAAAATCATCAATTAACATTCAACATTTATTCATTACCCATTGTTGTCATTTATAACCAGTTATATGTGAGCACATATCAGCAACATATATCAGCAATATATCATCAACAAGTCATCACCACAATGAACACAAAGAACACAAGATGTATGTACAATTTTCTTTTTATTACGGACTACAAT
>JASDQU010103159.1:0-30042 GCA_032191745.1 Picea mariana | reverse complement strand
CCAACCATTCTCATCAAGGGAATCATATCAATCAATTACTTGGCATCAACCAATGACATCAATCAAACCAAACCATTTACATCAATGACATATGATCCAACAATCTCCCAAGTAATCAAACCATTGGCATCAATGACAAACCATTGGCATCAATGACAACATGATCCAACAGTTACAATATTTCAACAACCTTCTGCATCTAAACGAGATCTGTTCATAGTCTATGCTTTGGATCCATTCTTCATCCCTAAATTCCAGACTTATTTTTGGTAGTGCCCCTGAGACATCTATCTCTATACAAATTCTCGCATAGGATGTATACTTCCCTTTTAATGTTGCATCGAACGCCTTGACATATTTCCCCAGCTTGTTCCCTATGGCTTCGAAGGTGGATGGCAGCCAGTAATCTAGCGGGAGGGAGTATAGCTTGAGCCAGACTGGGACACATTTAAAGGTTTTCTTTTCTGGGGAGAAGTTTTCCTTCCAAGGTCGCATCTACAATCCCGTTGATGCATGGAAATATGGTCCAGATCTTATCTTTGTCTTCTAAATTCATGAACACTGTTGTAAAAAAGCCTTTTGATCCCAGGTGGAGGTCTACTTCTCCACTTGGCTTACATTGATACTTTATCTAGCTACACAGGGTCTTTTTTGTAGGCCACAAACCCATAAACTTGCAGATTAGGGCGTGCGTCTTCATCTAGTCTCTGAAGAGTTGGGTCTGGGGATCTTCTAGAATAATGTTTGGGATTAACGATGTTTTTGGTCTGCATGGTTTGTTCCTCCTCCCCCACTTGGGTTTGTCGAATCTGACGTACTGCTTCGGGCCTCCTTGGTCTCCTCCCCCACACATTCTTTTTTTCCCTAGTTGTCCTCATTATGTTGCTCTGGTCCCAACCTCGAGGTCCTTGTCAAAGGGTCCTTAAATCCTATGTCACGTGGACTTTTCCCTCTATCCACCACAACTTGCTTGTAATAGGGAGTCTCACTCCCTCCCTCTCGGGTTACCATTCTTCTCGTTGTCGAACGTGTAACCTTAGAACCAGCCCATAGAATCTTTCGTCAAAGTCGATCAATCTCCAATATAAACAAGGTATTTGTTTCTTCATCTTTTAAAGCTATAAAGCTATTGCAATTTGTTAATAATAAATAATAATGCTAGTTTAAGAACACAACCTACTATATCTTCGAAAAAACTCATAACCAAATCTTGTTATATGTGTGTTTTATGTATAAATTAATATTCTCATTCTACTTTATATTGAGCTCTTGCTTTTGGTTATACAATGTA
Organism: Picea mariana; assembly: GCA_032191745.1. Classification (NCBI taxonomy): domain Eukaryota; kingdom Viridiplantae; phylum Streptophyta; class Pinopsida; order Pinales; family Pinaceae; genus Picea; species Picea mariana. The sequence goes on along the minus strand of JASDQU010103159.1, from coordinate 28,751 downwards.
TATAAACATTTTCTTTTAAAACTTATAAATAAGATAAATGTTAAATCATATATATTTTAAAATTTTAAATATATGTTTTCAAAAATATTTTTTTATGAGTTTGCCAATATAAATAAATGTTAAATCATATAATTTTTTATATTATAAATATATGTATTAGAAAATATTTTTTTATCACTTACCTTTAATTTGATAAACAATTATTTGATTAGTGTTTTATATTTAAAATTGTACAATTTTAAATCTTATAATTTTAAAATATGTTTTAGAAATTGTTTTTCCTACATATCATAGTAGTGAAATATATATACCATATCAATCCAATAAAACATATTTATTATCTATATTTTATAGTGAAATATATAAACCATATCAATCCAATAAAACATATTTGTATTCATATTCCTATGAAATTTGATAAATTTTTGCTTCTCGTCTTCGTTATTCAAAAACGCCAAGTGGAAACGACTCTGATCATCAGAGGAGTAGCTCCAATGACTCACCCAAAACAAATATGGAAAAGCGCTCAGAGAGGTGAGTATTCAGAGGAGTTTTTCTGGTGCAAAAAAAAGAGATATGAGTATTCGTAGGAGCTTTTCTGATGCAAAAAATAGAGAGCTCAACATTCAGAAGAGTAATTCTCAGAAAAACAGAGAGCTCAGTATTCAAAAGAGTAATTCTCAGAAAAACAGAGAGCTCAGCATTCAAAAGAGTAATTATGATGTAGACGCCAAAGCCGCGGGGGACTTCAATGTAAAGGAGAACGCTGATGTGTTTATCAAGGATTTCTACGATCAACTCAAGAGGCAGAGACCTGGCGGCAAAGGCTATCAACTTATTTCTGCACTCAAGGCGGATCAGGATTATGGATTCTGTGGATTTGGTAGGTTTCGTCGTTCGCTGGACTCAATCTTCGATGGTGGTCAGACAATTTATTGTGAAACAGTAAGGTGACGGGTCGGATCCTCATGTATGGTGTGGGCGGTATGGATATGTAAGTCAAACACCATGCAACAACTTCCCAAACATAGGGATGTCGCATGGTGGATAGCCTTCGCCGAGCAGTGAGAACCAAGGGAAGATTAATTCTCGAGGCAGCTCATCAAGTACAACCACACCAACTATACCTGCAGGTAGAGCGGTGAGAATCAAGGGAAGATTAATTCTCGAGGTGGCTCATCAAGTACAACCACACCAAATATACCTGCAGGTTAGCGGTGAGAATCATCAAGTACAACCCCACCAACTATACCTGCAGGTAGAGCAGTGAGAACCAAGGGAAGATGAAGGTATAGCAGTAGTCTAAATGTTCTATTGGTTGTTTTCCAACAACTTTTTCCGTTTGATTTTGTCCAAAATCCGATAAAGAATGGTTGGATCTACAGAATTGAGGGGTTAAGTTTGTATAATCCGAGTGCCTTAGGGGTTTTTCAGCACGCTGAATCCATTTATGCATTCAGAAATGCAATTTAAACAACAGAAAATAGCCATTTTGTCTAAATTTACATAGCCGGATTCCAGCCAAAAAACCCAAAAGGTAGAACATTTAGCCAACACCGAAGGTATATGCTTGAACACTTTGCTCCTTCTGCCTAAAATTCTGCGAACAAACATTCCTTCCTTATAATCTACAAGCATAAACTTATCCTTTAGTTTGGATGCCATCATGCCCCGTGTTAGAAAAGGTATATATGCTTGAACACTTCGTTCCTTCTGCCTCAAATTCTGCAACTGTCTGAACAACATTCCTTGTAGATTATCTACAAGCATAAACTTATCCCTTAGTTTGGATGCCATTATACCCCGTGTTAGAATCTTCCCCTTGCCTTTTCTAACACTCCTTCGGCAAAAAAATCCACCAATAACAACACGTCCTTTCAATTATGTACAGGCAAATTTCACTGTCGGGGTCCTCAAATCTTCTAGTATTCAAAATACCCTTCCAAGTTGCTTATATGTTCTATTAAATCTTCATCATCGAGGCTTCCACTATAACTAGATATTTCCATTTTTGGTACGCCCTTCCTGTTCTTACACAAACACACCTTAAATCTAAAGCCAACCTACTCTGATACCAAATGACATAACGGATTGCTTATTTGTTATATTACATCTTCAGCATCGAGGCTTCCACTACAACCAGATATCTCCATTTTTGTATGTCTTCGTGTTCTTACACACACACCTTACATCTAGAGCCAACCTACTCTGATTCCAAATGACATAACGGATTGCATGGAACTTCCTTTCTATTCCACAAATCGGAAACCCACACTCATGTTAAACAACGACAACTGCACACAACCTGCAATTTAATTTTTCAGGTGATGATCTCAAAAAACTTGCATTAAATTACCAATGCAACCTATACATTTTACAATGTTTTTCTTGTTCAATAATACTCAAACTTTCAACTCTCAAACCCCTCAATGCTACTCTATTACTCAAATTATTTCCAAGGCTTTGTTGCTAACCTTTTACATGTCTTTTTCCTCTGTTTTATTTTCTTGCAACAACTACAAGACTCGAGTTTTTTCCGACAATTTAGATCCCTCAATTAACCTTTCAGATTCCACTGTTCGCAGGTTTTCTGAAACTATCGGTTTTCGTCTTCTTTATTTTCTGTATTATTTTTAATGGCTCGGTCTTTTCCTCAATTTGCAACTCTGCAAATCGACAGCTTCCTAGAATTTTGTATCTTCCTCAAATTCATATTTTCCTCGAATTCCATTGTTGCGGCTTTCCTCAATTTTCACCTGCAATCATCCCCAACTTCAATTTTGCAACCAGGCATTGCAAAATTGCCGTTTTACCAGTTTACTTGTTGTCCGCAATTTTCTGTGGGTACCACATTCATGTTTGTGGATCCAACCTCTTTTCCCCAAAATCGATCTTTGAGGGTTTTATCACTCCTCAAGTGCTAGGAGGCAAGGTTTTAGGAATCCCGAATCTGCAAAACCATGGCCCAATACACCCCCCTATCTTCTAGGTTTTCAAAGTAAACAAGGAACCAACCTCTATAGCACAAAAATAATAAAAAAATTGAATCCAACGTTCCTTTACCCAGATTCGTCTAGAAGTACCAAGACTACCTCTGACTTTTCTACATGAATATTCCACTTCTGCGATATTTTAGTTTATGCCAGAGGTCAGGGCAGAGGCTTTCCTACTTTGACTGGATCCTTAAAAGGACATAGAAGGGGCGGAAGCTGAAGGGAATGAAATCTTTCGAGCACAAGATAAGGTTGGGGAGCCACTGAACACTTCTGTGAAGCGCAAGATATGAGGGGCAACAAGGAACCCGGCTGTAAACAACCCATGAAGAGGATTTGCAAATACTGGTTTGATTGCTAGTAATCATGAGGGAATTGGGGGACTTGCATAGGCATCTGCAGGCTCAAGAAAAGCCCTAGCAGAGGATGGTACCCATCCAATTTTCCAGCACAATACCAAGATTATCCCCAACACAATCACATTAATAAAATTATCAGTTGCTCATTGGTTGGAGGCATTAAATGATTAAAGTCTCGTCCAATATTAAATATCACCAACTAGGGTTACACAAATTAACAATAGATTCACACGGGAACTCAATATATAGAACTTTGATATTCTTGGACTACTAAATTTAAATCTAAAACAATATCATATCAGTATGCATAAAATCATTGGCTTAAGGAATTCCCTTTTTGGAAGATACAAATCATCAATCAATCAATTAAAACACAACCACCGCTACTCTTTCTGTTTACAAACACACCGTGTGACTTACAGCAGAGTCATTGATACTTCATAAATCCAAATACATGCTTATAAACTTCACCAAACAGGGGAGCATAAAATTTGAATGATGCGGGAACAATACCATAAAACAAGTGAAAGGCTGGAGCAGTTCCATGAAATAAGTGAAAACATACTAATCCCATATGGTATCAAACAAATCTATATGCATTAGAATGCATAATCGCTGGACTTCACTGATCACATTTTGAGAAAGTATGTTCATATATAGCACTTAAGTGTGCACATGAGATTCAACGAAAAGCACAAGATGAAAGCATTTACAAAATTTATTTTTAAGAGATGACAATCTTATTAAAATACCAAAGCTAGTACAATTCTTCACGTGATACGCAGCTGAACAGTTTGATAAAGGTAGTTAATGAGTGAAATACGTGCCACCTGTGAGAATCGTACATCTCTTGGAGAGTACATTAAATGGCCACTTTAAATGGTTTCTTAACAAGGCATCTTTATTCTGTATGCTGAATGTGGATTTTGCTGTAAGGCATCAACCTTAAGGTAGACAAATCAGTGTCCAGTTCAATTTACAAATGTACCATATCTAAACCATGTTAAATCTCATAAAAACCCTTCAATTCCACGCCCTGATATTCTCTCTCTGTAAATACCGAGTGCTTCCTCCATTACCTTTGCTTGTTTAAGAAGCTCCGCTCTTTTCTTTCCAGATGGATGCGTAGACAAATAGTTTTTAATTACTGAATCACCAGAAAGTTTTCCAAGTTTCTCATAAACAGAGGATGCCACGCGTGGATCGTATCCAGCTGATGCCATCAAAAGTAATCCTATGTAATCTGCTTCAACTTCCATCCTGAAAATATAACAAAGACACCTCATCGGTTCATTTTCAATCAGAGTAATGGAGGGTTTACTTCAATAATAGAAAGTGCTTTCCCAAGATCTTTGTTACATTTAGATGATTTTTCCAAGATTGGAACGTTAATAAAACAACCTGAAATCGCAGATCTATATTTCAATTTCTTGAAAACAGCAATTACAATAGTAGAACTAAGCAAGAATGTGGACATAAAATACCAATTGCATAGCACTACAAATTTAAAGATGGATTATAGGCTTAACATTCATCATCTAAAATGTGCGTATATTATACCATAAAATAAAATTGTACCTCTAGGAGCTTTCTCGTGAACAAAACCACAAAGATTGTACATTATTATGCAAACAACCAACACAATTGGATGTCCTCACCTCTATAGACAGCAAGTCATTCCAAAATCTTCTGGGATGGGGCTTTGTTCCTTCCTGGAGTCACTAGATGGGAATAGATCTTCAAAGAAATGCCCACATCAAATCACTGTAGCTAATCCACTGAATCTCAAGAACTGTCAACAGCGTCAATTTGTCACCTCCCAAACCTGAACTTCAAATGTTATAATGTCCTTTAACAAAATGCAACCCTAGGGGCACTTAAGAAGATTGCCCAATGCCACCACAGCAATACTTCCTCTCACTTTAGACCAGTTCTTTTCTAGCACAAGGGGGGAAACCCTAGAAAACATTGTTCTATGAGATTTTCTTTAGAATTAAATTTATGGTACTATTTACCAAGACCAGTGCCTATACAACTGGGTTATGAGATTTTCTTTAGAATTAAATTTATGGTACTATTTACCAAGACCAGTGCCTATACAACTGGGTTATGGAGTCAAGATCAATGAACAAAACAGTTTGAATATCATGAAGAGGCGTAGTTAGGATATTGACAACACACTAACTAACCACATTGATTTTCTTCAATATGCAGAAAATTAAAGGAGGGCCCTTCCAAAGATGCATACCACAACAAGTACAAAACAATGGAGTAATATGTGCAACCATGATCAAGAAAGGGATAACCATGACCTCTCAATATGTACAAATAACAGCAGCAATATCCATAAATTGTACAATGATTATAGCAAGAGAAAAAGAAGATTTAAACCTCTACACTAGTGTCTTCCTATTGGAGAAAAACTGCCCTTCTTCAAAGATTACACAAGCAATTTGTAAGTATAATTTCCAGCCATCAAATCAACCCATGAAAAATAGAAAAGAAGATGGAAACTTCAACTTGGACTTGTCCTTCTTCCAATCCTCCAAAAGCTATTCAGCGAAGTGCTTGGAGGGGAATTCCCTATCTTCCAACCATGCCCCTAGCAAATGGAATTCTCCTCTATTTATACCTTTCAAACCAAACCCTAATCAATAAAATAATAATTAAGAGAGTTAGAAACCCTAGAGTTACAACACTCTTCTTAAAGTAGCTTGTAGGGCTTGATTTAGTCAAAAATTTGACCAGTGTTTCCTCAAGGTCACCCCTTCAAATATGTGAACATGCCTTGAATAATGTGTAATGCCCCATAAAAGCCCTTTGAAATGCTTTAGATGCCTTCTTGAAGAGGGATTCCTTCATTTAGAGGGTAGATCACGTAACAGAAAGGTCCTTTTTTTCACCCTTGGAGTGGAGTGCTCCTCAAGTTAGTCCCTCTTAATCATACAAATCCTTTTAGCACCACGTGTCACCTTTCTAAAGAAGGCATTCTTCCTTTGGCCTCTTTCCTTGCCGCATGCCATGCTTCGAGCCTCGTCCAAGGTAGGGTGTTTTTCCTCTAATCTCTTTCCTTGCCACAAGTTATGCTTTGAGCCTCCTACAAGGTAGGGCGTTTGCTTCTTTGGGCCTTGTTTGACCCCTACCTCACCATAAGTCATGCCTTGGACATCTCTTGTGATAAGGCGTTCATTTTCTAAGGTTCCCTTCTAGCTCACATCATCCATCCATGTGGTCTCTGACCCTAGGTTCAACCTACAGCAAAGCTCTCCATCAATGATGCAACAAATGGTAATGTAAATCATGTAACCATGCCTCAAATGTGCCATAATGGATCCTCAAGGTGAAATATGCCTCTAGAAAAGCTTCCATCAAACCAAAACTACCCTTGCATAACTTTGTTCTCACTCGGATGATGAATGAAATGATGCTTGAGAAAAATAGAACAAGGTGCATTGCCTCCAAGTTTCTCCCCCAACATGTAATTGTCACTGAACCCATGGATTCTTGTTGTGATGATGAGAGAAAGATGCCAATGAAATGAGAAATAACCATGCATTTTCAAGGGGGAAACACGTCCCATTTTCAAATCTAGGAACATCGTGGATCTAAATAACTACAAGACAATTATGATTGGGAACACTTTTTCCAAACTTTATGTTCTAGTGCTCAACATTAGCTTTCTAAATACTTGGTGAGACACGAGCTTTCTGCTCATGGACAAGAAAGATTCAGGAGGGATTACCAAACCACCAATCACATATTTTACACTTCATGCTATCAATGAGGAAAAAAAATGAGGCTATACAATGCTCTTCCAAAGTATTTTGTTGTTTAGTGGATTTTCGAAAGGTGTTTGATTTTGTGCCAAGAGAATCTTTGTTTCAGAGGAATCGCAATATGGCATCCTTGATTCTCTTGTCACAATTATCATGAGCCTTTATGACACTATTATTGGAAGGATTTGTACTCCTTATGGATTGCTTGATTTCATTAGGAGCACAATTATAGTGAAGTATGGTTTCCCCTTGGCCACCTTGTTCGATACTTATATTAATGAATTGGAGGTCTAGCTCAAGAAGCACATGCATGTTGATGATGGTTTCCTTCTAGATTAGGTCACGATTGTCATTATCCTCTTAGCATCATTCCCCAAGGGTCTACATATGCAACTTGATGCCCTTGTTGATTTTTGTGACCACATGCAGTTGATGGTGAACCTTAACAAGACTAAGGTCATGGTCTTTAATGCTTCATTTCTTTTGTAAAGGATGTGATATTGAGATCACCACAACTTATCACTACTTGTGGGTCCACTTCAAAAGCCCAAGATTTAATTTGAGGCTCATTGCCCAAACCCAACTTAGCAAGGCATATGAGTCTCTTTCCATGCTTGAGTGCCAATGTTTCCACAAACGCTTATAGGACATATTACCTAAGATGTGTTGATATTATGGTACTAATGGTAGCTATGGGAGGTATTAACCTCCACATGTAACCCTGACAAGAATAGAATATTCCGGGAAGCAAGAAGAAACCCTAAAGCATTGGATATAACCCTAGAAGACAAGTCGGCTAAAGAAAATAATTTAATATTGAGTCTTTAGCCTCCAGAAAGAGAAGTCAACTCAGACAACTAAGAAAGAGTAGTATAAATACAGGATGCCAGAGCTCATTTATACACACAGAGCTCGCAACTGCAGAAATCTAGTGTGCACTGCAGGAATTTAGTAAGTGTGCAAGTCTGGAGAGTAGCTACAGTTGCAGCTACTGCAACTTGTATTTTCGGTTTTAAGCTTGGACTTTCTCTTGGTTATGGTTTGGATTTTCGTCCTTGTGCGCTAGCTTTGGAGAGAGGTACGCTACATTGATTGGCTATTAGGCCTAGGGTTTGCTTCCAAAATTATTCTTTGTCAAGGTTAAGGTGCTCGAGGGTGGCTTCGGCCTATGGTTGGGTGACAATATTGCTATATTGTCTATGGTTAAACGAGCACACCTAATTTTCTAACAACTTATGGGCCCACACTATCTTCGGACAGTCTAACCGCTGGAAGATAGATTGGGAGGATTTGCTCAGTTATAGGTGCAGTTGCAGCAACAAAACCCTAACCCTCTTGTTGAGGCACCTTAAGTGAAGAGATTGACCTAATTTCTGGATAGCCTAGTGTGCCCTAACCTAGTGCACCTCCTAGTACTCTCAACAAGCTAAGACGTCAAGTTTGAGTTTTTGGTCAAAGTCAAAGGTTGACCAAGTCAAAGTAGTCATGACTTACTCTATGAAGTCAGAAAACAAGTTAGAAGGGGCTTCTAACTTCAGAGCATGGAAGACAAGGATTGACCTCATCCTTGCCAAGAATAAAGTGTTGGATATCGTGAAAGGAAAGATCGCGGAACCACAGTTTGAAGAAGGAAAAGAGAAGGAACCTCATAACGTTGCAATTATGGAGAAGTTCAAGGACAATGACATCAATGCCATGAGTATCATAGTGGAATCTGTAAAAGACCACTTGATACCCTACATCTCTCATCTTGACTCATCTAAGAAGATGTACGATGCCCCAACTAACCTCTTCTCAGTCAGAAACATTGGACAAGTAATGAGTATGAAGAATGAGCTCCATGACATGAAAATGAATGATGATGACAGTAGAATATCATACCTTGTGAGAATCTCTTAGTTAATAGATCAACTACAAGCTATTGAAGAAATCATTTCAGAGAAGGAACTGGTAAATATAGTACTCAATGGCCTTCCCAAGACATGAGATGCATTTGCCGCAAGCATGAACACAAGAAAGGAGTATCTCACATTTGAAGAACTTTGGACTTGTTGTGCACAAGAAGAATCAAGGATTAGTGCAAAAGAGAAATTCCAAAGGAAAGATGATGATCAAGCCTACACAACAAAGTTCGAGAAATTCAAGAATAAGAAGAAGTTTGACTCAAGGAAGAAACCAAATCAAGAGAAGAATATGTCAAAAATACAATGCTTCAACTGTCGAAAATATGGTCACTACAAGAATCATTGTCCTGAGTTAAAGAAAAGGAAGGAAACACACGAAGCAATAGTTGTCGAAGAAAAGGAACGCTCAAAGAAAGTCAAACAAGATGAAGCAAATTTCTTCTTCTAGTTAAGGTAACAATATTCTTCTGTAACATAGTCCTTGTACATACCATGTTTACATAGTTCCTGTATATCTATTTCTTCGAAGATAAGATGGTCAGTGAAACAACACCTATGGAAGAATAACAAGATAAGGATTACTATTACGATGATTACTAGTTAAGTAATGTATCTGAAAAGATGAAGTACGTTGACAATCCTTGGTAACAATTCCTGTGGAAGCTATTATATAAGTAACAACTGCCAAATAAGCCGAAATCAAAATCAAACTTGAAGAGACCCAGAAGAATTCAGAACAGAAAGAAGTCAACAATCAAGAGGAAATTAGAAGAAGACTTGTGACACATTGCAGAAGGCAATAAGGATGCAAACAAAAGCATGGACTCTCTTAGATAGAGGGAGTTGATTATATAATTCCAAAAAGAAGAGCATGCATTCATACATGAAACAGGGATTAGGAGGGAGCTAATCCTAAATGATATGATCCATTGAGGATTATGAAGTATATGTCCATGTTCCCATTGAAAGTAGCAGCCATGATAAGCAGCACGTGTTCAGAAGAAGTCTTCTTCGAAAAGAAGCCTTAAAGTATCCTTAGGTGTCCATCTACATCCATGATCCTATGATGAAAGGAAGAAGTTGGAATCTTTAGGGAATGGAATCTATAGAAGACTCCATGGACCCAAGAGCTAAAGAGAAACATGAGGAAGAACATGAAGATTCCAAGAAAGAAAGAAAATCCAGAACAACCAGTTATTATATCGAGAATCACAAGACTACCAGCTTGGTTTGAACCCACTAGAAGCAATGAAGCAGAAGAAATGGAAGTTATGATAAAGAACAGTGTATGTAAGAAAATGAGAAAAAGACTTGTGAATGGAAGCATTGTGAGATTCAGAGGTTCTTCTAGGAGGGAGAAAAACTATAATGACAGTTCACCAGTATCCGTGGATTGGAATTTACATGTAAAAGATTGTTCTTCCCAAATAAAGCAAGTGAGAAAGAATCATATACCAGAAAGAGACCCATGTATGCAGATATAAGAAGACCTTGTATGGATTCAAACAACCTGATGCAGAGTATCTCATATACAACAGAAGCGTGGTGAAAACTTTCTATAACAGAGATAGCGTATCAGAATAGTTACTCAGAAGTCTGAGATGATGGATTGCTAATTCATGGCAAACTCTCATGATGACAGAAGAAGTGCTACTTGGATATGTTTCAGTTTGAGCTTTGCCACGATGTCATGAGCTAAGATGGAAACAAAAGTGTTGAACTCGACCATGATATATTGTAATGATCAGACCTATATGAAGTCTTCAGAGAAAACCAATGTTCCATGACAGACCGAAGTACATTGAGATCAAGCATTATATTCTCCGTGATGAAGTCCAGAAAAGAGAAGTGGTTCTCCAATATATCTCCACAGATGAGCATATAGCAGATATTTTGGTAAATCCTCTGTCCCAGATGAAATGTCTACGTACTTAAGAAACAAGTTGGGGCTCGTGGAGACGACTTCCTTATTGAAAACGGAAGAGATTACTCCCAAGTTGGGAGGGAGCATTGATGTGTTATTGATTTATGGACAGTCATTTTTCAGTTTGAAAAATGGTCCAGGATGAGTAGTTCCTTTCCAGTTCAGAAAGTCGTTTGAGATTTCTAATGGACAGGCATTTTCCAGTTCGAAAAAATGGTCCAGATCGGACAATCATTTTCATAATGAAAACGGTTCGATAGATTGTTGATATACCATAGACAACGATTCCCCTTGTGGCCAGTGTGGGGGACTGGTCTATGACAGTCATTCTTCTTGGCAGTCACTCTGAGTAGTGGTCAAGTAGAATGGTCTGCCTCGTCGGGCAGTCATTCTTTCGAAGTTCACAATTGTGAGCAGTTTTGAAGAATGGTATGTTTTGGAAGTTGGCAAGACGGTCATTTCCTCAGGAAATGGTCCGGACAATCATTCCCTAGGGCAGACTCATTCTCTCCAGGTTTTAATGCCGGAAGAATGGCTCAGTCAGGTGAATGGTCTAGGTTCAGCAATCAGGGACAAGCATCCCCTAGGGTAGACTCATTCTCTCCAGATTGTACTATGATTAGTTCCGGAAGAATGGCCCAGTTAAGTGAATGGTCCAGGCTCAAAAATCAAAGATAGATATTCTTCTTGAGAAGAATAGTCCAGATAGCCCATGGTTGATGTTTTACCTTCTAAGGGTAGATGCTCTTCTAGATCTCACAGATGTGAGTGGAAGAATGACCCAGATGACTTAGTTTGTATCATGATATTGTTATATAGGTTGATATCGGACGATATGATCACTGTGGACACTGTATGTCTCTGGACAGTAGCTATATGCCACTGTGTTGGATGTGTTCCACTGTTTGTGACTATGTGTCACCTATCAAGTAGTTGTGTGCTACTTGGTGTGGTTGTGTACCACTAGATAGTAGTTGTGTACTACTATGGATAGACACAGTTGTGTTCTATTGAATGGCATTGTTCTGATTGCAATGTAGACTATCAGTAGTGTTGAAAATGATTACCAGCTAGATGGATAGTCAATGCATGGTCCAGGACAGTTATTCTTCTAGGACGTATGTTCGGATTAGAAGAATAGTCCTTGTATCCCATGGCATGGCTTCCAACATCTGTTGGAACAATTATTCTTCTACAACATATGTCCGGATTAGAAGAATAGTTCTTGTATGACTTTGTGCAGTGAGTGACTTATTCAACATCATTACTTAGATGGAGTATGGCTTAAAGAGATGATGCAGTTGATGTTGTCAGATGATATTGATAGTGATGATGGTGCTCGTGATTTAATCATGAGATAGTCTGAGTGGCTATGACGATGCTACCGATTGAATGGTATGTTTGTGCTCAAGACCATTGCCTTCAATACCTCCCTAGCTAGGAGGGAGTGTTGATATTATGGTAGTTGCGGGATCCACGTGTAACCCTAACAAGAATAAAATATTCCGGGAAGCAAGAAGAAACCCTAAAGCATTGGATATAACCCTAGAAGACAAGTGTGCTAAAGAAAATAATTTAATATTGAGTCTTTAGCCTACAGAAAGAGAAGTTGGCCCAGACAGCTAAGAAAGAGCAGTATAAATACAGGATGCTAGAGCTCATTTGTACACACACAGCTCGCAACTGTAGAAATCTAGAGCGCACGGCAGGAATTTAGTAAGTGCACAAGTCTGGAGAGTAGCTGCAGCTGCAGCTACTGCAACTTGTATTTTCGGTTTTAAGCTTGGCCTTTCTCTTGGTTATAGTTTGGACTTTCTTCCTTGTGCGCTAGCTCTGGAGAGAGGTACGCTACATTGATTGGTTATTAGTCCTAGGGTTTTCTTCCAGAATTATTCTCTGTCAAGGTTAAGGTGCTCGGGGGTGGCTTCGGCCTATGGTTGGGTGACAATATTGTGCTATATTGTCTATGGTTAAACGAGCACACCTACTTTTCTAACAAGATGTACCTTTTGTGACATGATCATCAAGTTGATTGCTCTCTTTGGAGCTAAGATTTGGGGCCCTAACCTACTATCTACTAATTGTGCCTACATTGAGTGAGTACAATCTCTTGTAATACAATGAATGGTCCAATACAAAAGAACAATGCCACAAGCCATTGTCTAGGATGACTTTGGCGCCTATCTCATGCACCTTGAGAGTGTTTTCAAGCTCGTTTCCTTTCTTCGTAGGGTTCGCTCCATGGATTATTTAGCATCAAGGCTTGAGAGGTTCCCTAATCTAGCCCTTCACTCTTTGATGGATATCACCTCTACCCTCTCAAGTTGAGAAAGAGTTTGGTTCTCTAAAGCTTCTCGATTTCTTTAATCTATTGCCATATCTATTGAGTTCTAACTTCTCCCCCTCTTCAACTATTTCTTGGATGCTCTTTCGCCATCTTCTTCTGCTTCATCGAGATATCGACATGGCAAAGAGGAACAACAATTATCGATTTTATATACAAGATACTTGGATATACATTCACAAGCCCTAGGTCCTAAGATGGCCTTCTACTCCAGGCACATTTTACAATGGAGGTCTTATCATACACCCTAAGTATACTCGACATCACTGGTCCCACGACCTTGGGTTCACACACGTGGTTCAATGTTGGCTCTAATCCACCTCATATTGAGTATGAACACTATACCCCACAAGGTGATAGAATTTGTCAAATATGCCATTTGCAATAGGTGGAGTTCATGTAAAATTTCATTTTCAATTTTCCCATCTACTACAAGATCAAGAGAGGATATTGTTGCCTCTTGTGTGATTCAAGGAGATCCATATCCACCTTCATCAAATATCTTGATCAACAATGCCTAGCTTTTTACATGCATAAGGCGACAACTCTGAAACGACAGACCTTGTAGGGTGTTTCTAGACCTCAACTCATTAGATTGGGTGCCTCCTTCCAATGCTTGGTGGTGGTAAGAGACTGTAAGATCTTTCGATGGGTAGAACAATTAACACTAGGTCTAGCAAGCACAAACAATATCTCGACCCAAAGTTGGTCAAATCCTTCCAACACAAGCTAGGCATACTTTTTCTCTGCACACATCAAATCAACAACATAGCCTAGACTAGAGTCACATCACAAGATTCTCTTCCTCGGCCTTGGATGCAAGGAGAAGGTCTACTCACTTTTCTCAAATCCCTGCCAAGATGATCCCACCATAGTCCACTCAGTCCTAGGTATTCCCAAAACGAGATCCTTAAACAATGCATCACATGCTTCTCAGTGCTAGTAGATAATTCTTCCTCACCCTCTTCCTCTTCACATTGTTTCACAGAGTTCTAGATGGATCTCTTGCGCTCTCTCCTCTTTCCTCTTCTTTAATGCAATATTTAGATCATATTTTCTTGTCAATCATGTTATATTTTCCTTCAAGGTTGTCTCTAATCCACCTCATATTGAGTATGAACACTACACCCCACAAGAAGATAGAATTTGTCAATTATGCCATTTGCAAGAGGTGGAGTTTCGAACAAAATTTCAGTTGCCCCATCTACTACAAGATCAAGAGGGGATACCAGTGTCTCTTGTGTGATTCAAGGAGATCCATATCCACATTCATCAAATATCTTGATCAACAATGCCTAGCTCTTTACATGCATAAGGCGGCAACTCCCAAACGACGGACCTTGTAGGGTGTTTCTAGAAATCAACTCATTAGATTGATTGCCTCCTTCCAATGGTTGGCGGTGGTAAGAGACTGGAATATCTTCCAATGGGTAGCACAATTAACACTAGGTCTATGTAACCACAAACAATATCTCCCAAAGCTGGTCAAATCCCTCCAACACAAGCTAGGCAAACTTGTTCTCTACACACATCAAATCAATAGCATATCCTAGACTGGAGTCACATCACAAGATTCTCTTCCTCGGCCTTGGATGCAAGGAGAAGGTCTACTCACTTTCCTCAGATCCCTACCAAGATGATTAGGCCAAAGCCCACTCAATCCTAGTTACTCCCAAAACGAGATCCTTAAACAATGCATCACATGCTTCTCAGTGCTTGTAGATAATTCTTCCTCACCCTCTTCCTCTTCACATTGTCTCACAAATTTCTAGATGGATCTTTTGCACTCTCCCCTCTTTCCTCTTCTTTAATGGAATATTTAGATCATATTTTTTTGTCAATCATGTTATATTTTCCTTCTGGTTTTCGGGGTAGCTTAGGGAACCCCTACAAATTGGTATCATTGATTGTACTTTCTAATCCCATTGACCTTTCTTTTGGTCTTCTATTGAACATAAATAAAATTATCTTAGCTTATCTACTCTTTTTTTCCTTAACATAAGATGTTAAGTCAGTAAAAGTACTTCAAACAGAGGGAGAGGGTGTGTGCATGCATGCACCTGCCAATTACAGTCAGTCTTCTATAGCAATAGATCCGAGCACATCACTCTTAAGTTATAGAGGGAGAGGGCACATGCATGCATGTGCTTGCCAGCTAGCCTTAGATAAGGCATGCACCACTACCAACTTATCTTAGAGGCATGCACCACCAGTTAAAGATGGACTAGGAATCAAAATAAAAAATCAATGTTGTTTTATTTTTTTTAGTAAATTCTATTTATGAGTTTGAGTCACATGCAAACCTATTTTTGTAAACCCTAGTATGCCATTCTCAGATTTATACGAGACAAGGAAGAGGTACCAATTCATTCATTGAGTCCTAAGTCTAGCAACGAGTAGTTTAGGGGTATATTTTCTTCTTGTGGTTTTTTTCATGCTCAAAATTAATAAAAGCAATGACAAGCTTTGACCGTCGTATATTGAATTCTATGCATTCTTTTCTATAGCATGTGTTTATAGATTCTAGCATTAGGTTCTTAGTTCTGTTGCTTTTAGTTTCCTATAGGAATTGTAGTACAGTGCAAATCTATTTACCATGAGTTAGAAAATTTCTACATGGTATTAGAGCATTTTGTTGAAACCTTCTAGGAATCCTTGAATGGATAGTAGGGCTACTACCTGTAGGGGTGAGATACCCATGATTTATGCTTGAGAAAAGCACAATGGATCTTGGATCAGGGGTTGTTTTTTGTTAGGTTATTGATCTGTTTTGTTTAGCAAAATATTCTAGTGCAGCAGTATGACTACTAATCACTCCTAGATATGAAGATAGATTTGAATGTCCCTCTAACTTTATCCAATGGAAGTGTCGGGTAAAGATGTTGGAGGAGCAAGATCTATAGGACTTTGTTGAGAAACTACTTGTAGAGCCTACGGATCCTGTGTTGTTGGGGGATCATAAAAAGAAGATGACTAAGGTCAAGCAAGTCATCATTGACTCTAAGAAGGATCATTTGATCCCTCACATCGCTAGGAAGATCATGGGAAAGGACATGTTTGATGCTCTAGTCACTCTCTATCAGAGTGAGAACATCAATCAAAAGATGTTGAGGAATAAGCTTAGAACCATGTGGATGAACAAGACGGATATTGTGCTTTCCTATTGATGAAGATTACAAAACTTCATGATTAGTTTGCAGTAGTTGGAGAGGAGGACAAGAGTGAAGAGCTAGTACCCATTGCATTAAATGGGTTCTTTTCTTCTTGGAAACCTTTTGTCCATGGGGTTTGTGCTCGAAAAAAGCTTCCCACTTTTGAGAGGCTATGGGATGACTTCATCTAGGAGGAAACAAGATCACAAACTATTGCAAGTATGGACAAGGAGGAGCATAATCTTGCCCTCATCAAACGGATGAAGAAGGGAAACAAGAAAGGAAAACTCGACAAGGGTCAAAAAGGGAAGAAAGCGGATTCGAGTTCCTCTAACCGAGGAAAGAAAGACTTGAGCCACATCAAGTGCTTCAAGTGCCAAAAGTTTGGGCACTTTGCTTCTCGATGTCATGAGAAGGGGAAAAGCAAGTAGCAACAACAGAAGCAGTTTACAGGGAGTGTAAAAGCATAAACTAGAGTGGATGAGCTTTCATCCAAGCTTGAGACGCACTTCTCTATGGTTTCATGTATGTCATCTAATCTAACACCATGTTTAATGTCAATTGGTATTGTTACCTCTCCCCCATGCCTAGGGGTAACTAGAGGAGATCATGTCTCGTGGCCCACAATGAAGAGAGTGATCCCAACAATGATAATGATCAACATGTCCACTCATGGTAGCCCAACAGACCCTCTCATATGCCTCTTTCACTTTTGATCAGCAAAGCTCATCACATCCAATCAACATAGTCTTGGGAGATGATGGTCCAGCATCATCATGAGGTATATTAGTCTTTTTGTTATATGAAGTATTGTGTTTAATATACTAGGTACGTGAATGAGTATCATTGGTTGAATTTGGATAAAGAATCATAAGCTCAAGAAGTTATGTTTGTTTCTTTGTTTCACCTTGGTGCCCATCACTTACACTCTAGTCCCGTGTTGTCACCGCCCAAGGAAAAGGGGTATTATTGGGGGGCCTCACAAGGGTAATGTTCCATTTCTCTACCATACTTAACACTTACCATCCTGGAGCCTGTCACAGTGTACTAAACTTCGATAATGGATCATGGTTCATTCTCTCGTGAGAAGAGAGGCTAAAGGCCCAGAGGTTGATTGCAATTGCTAGTAAAAATATGATAAAGAAAGAATATTACGAAAGAAAGAAATGGGAGAACAAGAACATTTTAAAGGCCACTCCACACTTGAAGCTCTACCCTTTTTGCATTCGCCCCAATCCCAAAGCAATGAATGCTAATGCTTGAAACCTTATAAAGAGGATTTGCAAATTAATAAAAGGACAAGATAAAAGGCAGATTAAGGAGTTTGGAAAAACGTAGTGCCTAAAAAAAGGGTAACTCGAGCAAGCACACCCTCTACAAAGGCGCTCATAGAAATGGACCAAATGATTCCATAAGCCATGAAGTAAGCCCAACACGTTTCACTATCACACTTACTCTTGAAGGGTTCTTTTCTTTCCTGCTTCCCTCGGGACGTATCCCTCTATTTGGGTCTTTTCTTTGCTGCTTTGGTTGGCACACCTAATAGGGTCTGATAATGGTTCTCCCATACTTAAACTTGGCAACTTACATAAAGTCTTGAGCTAATGTGAAGTTTGAAGGGGATACTTGATGTGAATTGTTTATGTGGCTTATATGTTAGGTAACAACTTACTTTATATGATCTAAGGACTCTTATACCTTGTGAACATTGGTCTTACTTGATTCCATAACTTTGACCGATTTAGATGCACCTGACTTGGTACTAGAAGGACGTCCCCTATTTTCACCCAAGACGTTGTGCATTTATTTGTAGAATATGGCACGTGTGATGAAGAGCGTTGAGTCATTTGATGGTTTGACATACTCAAACATAGGTTCTCACATCTTTTGGACCTTGGACGATGGACAGATGGGCTTGAATTTGACAGATATGGTCATGATGGCACACACGGGAAGAAAAGCCCATACTTTGTACAGTGCACCCACACCTTGCTCAACCACTTGATGGAGGATGTTGCACTGGGTTGAGGTTGGACACCATGCAGAGATGAGATGCACCCTCTCCACCTTAGACGTTGGGTTTTTGATGATGACGTCATGTGCTAGGGTTTGATGGAGATGATGGGGTTTGCTTGCCACTTGGATACCACATGATGATTTGATGTGACATGGCACTCTTCCACCTTGCTTGCACCTTGGACGATAACACATGGCCTTGGGAATCCATCCTTCACCCTTTGGAGGCTTGATGTCAACACATGATGGCTATTTTGCATGATTTATCATCTATAGAGGTTATTTGAAGGGTCAGCCCAATGTTACAAGAACCGAACCAAAACCAGTAAAACCGGCCGGTCCGACCGGTTCCGAGCCCTGACCGGTTCAAAGCGGCCCCCTGAACCGCTTCAGACCGGTTCCATACGGAACTGGCCGGTTTCTTGCCTGAACCGGCCGGTTCCATACAGAACTGGTTTGTTTTTGCCAATGAGGCCTGCAGCTGGAAAAGTGAGGGAATTTTTATTTTTATTTTTAAATTAGGGTTAGGGGCGTGCATGGTAAGCTTCTAGAATTGTTTAGAGCCCCGAATGAAGCTATAAAGCCAACCCACCCCCTCTCTTTCACTCACACTACTCATTTGGCTTCTCTTGAGTAATTAATGGTAATATTAAATTCTAAATTTTTAACATTACCATTAATTGTTTCAGGATGTTTGAGAGTGGTTCCAACCTCATTGGACTTCATATGGAGAAAGTAGAATTTTAGGTCCCATTCAAAATTCAGCAGACTTGATGGTTTTCAGGATTTCAAGATTGGCAGGATTGCAATGTTTCCACTGGATTCTATCATGTAAGAGGGTATGAAACTGACATTTAATCAAGGGCACCATACCCTTTATGTACCTCGATGTTGGTGGCATTAATTGTTGAACTCTTATGTCACGACCCCAATAAAAATGTACCCTTCACTCAAGTATAAATTCTTCTGTTGAACTCTTCTCTTTATCATCGTGTCAAGTGACTTAGTGGTGTATCTGCACACCAACCTCTGTCTTATTTGTAGGCACTAGGTAGAGAGAAGAGTGGTTGAAGGGAAAGACAAAGATTCACATGGATGCACATGAATATGTATTTGTTTTTCAAAAATTTGAATATTTTATGTATTTTTAGTGACCGGTTTTTTTCCGGTTCCGGTTTTTGGGGTCGACCGGTTCAATGACCGGTTCGGTTCTTGTAACATTGGGTCAGCCCCACCTGTAGCATGGATTATTATTGTTTTGGGCCTATTATTGTGGATTATAGCGCTCGGTTACCTCCTATAAAAGGAGGGAGCACTCAACTCATTTCTCATCATTACAACTCCTCACATTTGTGAGAGAGCTCTCTAGAAGAATTTCGCTCTACCTCTTTGTTCTCTCTTGGAATCTTGTGCACACTTTTGGAGTAAGGATTTGTGAATGCTTTTCGTTTCTTTGGATGAATAAGTGTTGAAGCTAGGGTTTTTTTTGCATAGCGACTTGGATTGGTAAGAGTTCTTCAAGTTGAGATGTATGTTCATGGTATAATGTGATAATTTCTATCTTGTTGCATGTTACTTTGTTTTAGTGAAACCCTAGGAGGGAACCGTACAGGTTTGCTTCCCTTCCTACCTTTGTTTGTCCAAGTTTGTGAAAGCATTTAAAGACCTAGTCCTAAGGTCCATAAGGGTTTGCACCCTAGGATTAGTCTCTAGCTAAATTCAAAGACCTAAGGTCCGTAAGGGTTTGCACCTTAGGGTTTTGACTTTAGTCCATTTGATCCTTGAACTAGATGCTCTAGAAGAAAGAAAACGACACCTAAGGTCCATAAGAGTTTGCACCCTAGGGATTGTTTTCTTGTAGGTTTTGATCATAAGGGCTTGCATCTTAGGGTTCAAAGCTTCATTCTTCTTGAATATCTAAATTCATCTTTCCAAGTGTTGCTTGACTCCATTGCCCAGAGAAGTAGATGGCACTAGTCTTATTGTTTGTGATGCTTAATACTCTCAACACTCGCAAAACTCCTTCACTCTCTCTCAAAACAACCTAGCTAACCTCACTAACTCTTAATCTAACCTAACTCTTAGCAAACAAATAAGTTTTATTGCTGCTGTTATAAATGTTTGCTACAGCCATTAGGGCTTGATATAATTGACGCATACTTACTTAATATTGTGGCTAAAGATACTCAGAATCATTGTTTAGCAATTGGATATCGTTGTACTTGTTATAAGATAAATTCTAAGACTTAATTGATTATTTTCTGGGTTGCTTTTCCTTTTGCTGTTATAAAATGCTTATTGCTGTTATAGACTGGTTTACAGTTTACTGCTGCAATTTTACAACAGCAATTGGTTTTACTTGATATCTAGAGTCTAAAGGTGAATGGTATGAAATATAACTTGGTAATTGATCATTATATGCATTGGAAAGTTTCTTGCTTCGCACAGGTTGCCGAATTACTTTATATAACCTATATCCTACCATCCACTTTCCTAGACCTAACCTCTAACATCTAAGTGACCGGGATAGGGGGCTGTAGGCTTGGCCAATCTTGCTACTTGATCCCTTGAGGTCACTAGGGAAGCCTCCCTTGTGTTGGACCTATTTCCTTAACTAAAACAAGAGAAGTATTTGCTTAGGTGACAGTGATAGATACCTCCAATTGTTACACAAGATTAGCATCTTGTGGAGGATTTGCACAAGTACAAATCCTGTGATAACAGGTATGTGGAAAATGGAGCCTCCAAACATATGACCTCTAACAAGAAGGTCTTTAGCAAGAATAAGAGGCAAGCATGCAAGTGGAACTTGGTGATAATGCCACGTATCTAGTTGAAAGAGTGGGATCCATGATCCATCTTATTCCAAATGCCATCTTGTGATACTCTTGAACTTATCAATGTTTTGTATGTACTCGGCTTAACTAAAAATCTCCTTTCAGTTTCAGTGATGACAAATCTCAGATATATGGTTAAGTTTGACGATCAACAAGTCCTAGTCAGGAGTTGGCTGGAGGTGTTCGTGAGGGTGATCTATACAGATTGCAGGGGGATCCTATGAGAGCTCTAGTGCATGACAGTGACAACTTGTGTGAGCTTTGGCACACGAGACTAGGTCACTTCCACTATGGAGTGTTGCCAATCTTGAAGAACATAGGGCAAGGATTGCTAGAATTCAAGGTTGTTGTGCACTTGGCAACTTGAGAAGAAAGTACTGTGCAAGGGTTGTGCACTTGGCAAGCATGTGAAAGTTGTTTTTCCTAGCAGTGAGCATAGGTCAAGAGAGATTCGTGACCTAATCCATTCGGATGTATGTGGACCCTTTTCTTCAGCTTCCTTATCAGGTAACATTTACTATGAACCTTTTATTGTTGATTCTTCTAGGAAGTCCTGGATGTACTTCATGAAGACCAAGGATGGGGTCTTTAGGAAGTTTCAGGAGTTTAAGGCTCTCATAGAAAATCAAACAAGTAAAAAGATTAAGGTGTTAAATTCTAACAATGGAGGGGAGTATACCTCCAAGGAGTTCGATACCTTTTGAAAGGAAGCAATACAACCCTCAACAGAATGGGGTTGCAAAGAGGAAGAACAGATCTATCATAGAAACAACCAAATCCATGATTCATGATCTGCATCTTCCCATGTGTCTCTAGACAGAAGCATGTCTTACAATTGTCTATATTCTAAATAAGTGTCCTAATAGAGTTTTGAAGGAAAATACACCAGAGGCGACATTCACAGGTGAGAAGCCTCAAATATCACATCTTCATGTTTTCGATTGGCTTATCTACATTCATATTCTTCATTAGAAAAGAACCGTGTTGGAACCTTCTAGTTTGAAGGGCATCTTTGTAGGTTACAATCAAAGTATTTTTCAGGGGCGAAATTCCGCCAATTGGCTATTTTTTTACCATTTTCTGAAAAAAATATTCGCCAATTTGGTAAAAAATTCGCCTATTTTTTACATATATATGACTAAATTGATAGTATTCACCAATATTTTATAAGTTTTAATAGTAAATTATATGTTTTTTATTGAATATTCACCTACATATTATATGGTAAGTCACCTGGTTCGAATTCAAGTTCAAATTCAACAGTGACAATTTTGGTAATAAGATTTGATATTAAATTTGACATATATATATATATATGTTTAATGAGTATATTAAATTTTATTTTATATATATATATATATATATATATATATATATATATATATATAAAATAAAATTTAATATACTCATTAAACATATATTATAGAAATAAAAATAACATGTCAACATGATTAAACATATATTTCAAAACCACGTGATCGTGTTAAATAGTTAAAAATTTAAAAACATGTTCATGAAAGGTCCAGAACAATGTTAAAAGTTACAAACTTGAAGTATGAGGAGATATGTTAGATATGCCTTCAAACAGAATGAAAAACAAAATATATTTATTTCTTAAATTGAGTACTTGTGTATCATACAATTCCATTGCATGAACTCGACAAAAATAAACTAAAATCCTTTGTACTTGCCATGGTCTTCAAGCACACACTATTATCACGTTGAGATTATACATTGCCCTCTCAGAATGAATTTCCAAAGGAGGCTTGAACCTTGACCCTAGCGGTTAGCCTGTCACTTGTGGAATTGGGCTGTAGCATGTCACGTTGTAGCAGGTAACCTACGACTCTGTCAATGATGACTCGATGAGTCTAGACTCCACAGTCAGCATTGGGTTCAAGCTTCAAATGCGGAACCTGAAGCCCAGAGAAAGAGTACGCGACATTGGGCGGGTAGATCCGTAAAGTGACGGAGGTCTGAGGAAATGAACGTCGCACTAGGGTAGGAAGAATGTTGTATGTGGACTTTGGAGGGAGGAAAAAACAAGTCTACGCAGCCCTCGTCCTAGGGGTTTTTTAATTTTTTAATAATTTCTAAGACGAATTAATGCCAAATTCGAACGAATTAAATTGAATTTAATGCATAATAAGTTCAGGTTCGGAGTCGTTTTTGAATTCCTCTTGAAATTCACCAAAGCCAAACGACTTTATTCGATTTCCTTTGAAATTTGACAAACTTCAATTTTTTTTCTTTGGAATTCGTCGAACGCAGTGACGTAGATTATATGTATGATTTTTTAAAATGAAATAGTTGCTTAGAATACTATACATAGGTAAAATATTTAAATCCTTAAAAAATACCTTGGTTACAATGAGACCTCAAAAGCTTACAAAGTTTACATTCCATCTGAACAGAAAGTAGTTGTGAGCAAAGATGTCAAGTTTGATGAGGATGCATGGTCCTCTAAGTCTCAGAAACCTCCAATAATCAGTGTGGAGGTAGAGGAGCTTGTTGTCCCAGAAACAGAGCTACAAAAATAAAAAAAGATGAAAAAAAAACAGATTCAGAGCAACAAACTTCCAAAGGTATAGGGGGTGCTTCTTTACCTTTTAGTCTAGCCAAAAAACCTAGATGGCTCACCCAAACATTACCGAAGACAATGAGCAAGTTGGTGCTCCGTCTACTCCCTTTCGGCTAAGCCATCCTCCTACAAGGTTCCCTAGTTATGTTGCACTAATGTCTTCCATTATTTATATAGAGCATTCCAGTGATGAGGAATCTTACTAGTCTGTAACATGCAAGCTGTAAAAAGTTTGGCGATATTTTTGTAAAAATATTCAAATTTCTAAGGATTTTATATAGTTTCTATAAATTTTGGTGATTTTTAAGGTAAAATGATTTTATTCTATATAATTTGGGCGAATTATTTTTAGAAAAAATGGAAATGGACGAATCTTCTATTGGAAAAAAACATGGAAAAATTATAAAACAAAATAGCACAAACGCATATGAAGACACTATAAATTTCACATCTAAATGACTTGAATGAAAAACACATCTTATCTAATACCCATTAACAGAATAATAACATGAACAACCACACAAAAGATTATCAAGACAGATGTTTGGAAATCCCACTCAAAAAAACTTTATTTCAATACTTCAAGTTGAGATACATACAAGAAACCCATCTATACTTGACAAAATAGAAAGTCGTATAGGTTGTACAGATCTGTACAGTTCTGATCTTCTTTGTTGGGCGATAGTATGGTTGTACGGAACTCTTGGTACAACTCGAGTTCCTCTTTTCCTTTATGCGGGTGATCACACAGTCATTGATATCAATTTGTTTTACTTCTTTTCCTCTCAGTTGTACTAGTACGGCCCTCTATTTCAGTTTTTCTTCTGGTACGTCCCTCTCTCTGCCTCAATCTGTACAACTCATATAGCCTCTCTACTGCTTGTTGCGGGTTTTAGTAATGTTTTCCCTGGGAGACCTCTTGGGATCTTACTTAGACATTATCTCCTCTCGCTTGCCTCAGCGCGACTTCTTCTTGCCCTTACTTGGCCTCTCTGCTTGACCCTACTCGACCCTCTTCACTGGTTCACCCTAACTAGTCACTCGATCTCCCTAGAAGATCCACACTAACTCAGTCAGCTAGCTTCTCTCTTGAAATGATATGAGATGAGGCATTCTTGGCATATTATAACCCTAGCCTCTCTCTCATTCAATCCTGACCCTTAGATCTTCTTCTCAAGATCTAGATCTAATGGTGGGAACTTAATCAAGCATTGAGACAACTTAAGTCACATCCAATGGTTGTGACTTAATCTCATGTTGACTTAAGTGATCCCCACCAACGTTAATTTGTCTAGACATAAAGTGCCCCCCGCCCTTTCACACTACTAGACACCCCTAGTGTGAAGGTACCTACCCAAGCTACAAATTCTAACACTCCCTCTTAGCGAGGGAGGTATTGTCACTAGAGTTGCGTCCTCCATGATCCACATCACTGTGAGTCTCTCCCTCTGAATTAGACAGACCCAACCTCTCTAGGTATGGATATTCCACCTGCTTTTCTCTATAGGTATTGCTAGAATTATCCAGGTTAAGTCTATCTGGGTATCCCCACTCCTCCAATTGGGTCCATTCCCATCACGTGGGCCTACTCAAGAGAGCATCCTGCTCTCTCAAATGCAATCCAACTATCCCATCACTACCACCCCTGAAGTTGTAGATGGTTTGTCCCCATAACCTATATAGGCTATCCTCACTGATGCTTATCGTAACTGGAGGTCGTGGTTCTTGACCTCTCAAGGAGCGAATGTAGACTCATCGGCCAATAAAACTGACACCATAGCATTGATCCTCCAATGTTGAGATTGAGAGTACACTCACTCTCATACTTGGCACATAAAGCACCCTCTTTACCTTAAGAGTACTCCCTGACCCTATCTGTAAGGATACTATCCCAACTCCTTGAGCTTCCACCAGACTAGGATGCACATCGCGTCTCATGAAGCCTATGTCTCGTGCTGTAAACTCTTGAAAGGCATGTCTTTCTCCTGTCATATGGCATGTGGCACCACTATCTAGGTACCACCCTTCCCTGGGTCTATCCTCTGTGTCTAGGAACAAGGTATACTCATCTCGAAACATTCTTGAGAACTCACGGGTTGTGGCAGCCAACTATTGCTCTTCTTCCTCATCCTTGTCCTCAACTTCAGTTGAAGTTGCTACTTCCTTCCTTTTTCCTTTTTCCCCATAGCCCTTCTTGGCTTGAGAGCACTAGCTGGCATAATGCCCAAACTCTCCACACACATAGCATTGAACATGTGAGAGATCCTTCTTTGGCCTTCCACTTGTGGCTCCTCCTCTAAAAGTTGTTCCTCTTCTGCCACTGGCTCCCCTCTTGGAGGTGAAAGTGAGATTCTCCTTCTCTTCATCCTGATCGACATCCCTACCTCTTCTGATTTCTTCTTGGCAGCAGTAGTTCCACAACCTGTCCCAATATGGCAAATTTTCTCTGGCCACTACTCCTGCAATAAAAGGGTCCCGCTCCTTTGGGAAGCCTCTCAAGGTTGATCTAACTATTTCAGCTAGGGATAGCTTTACTCTTACTGCAAGGAGTTCGTCTAGTAACTGTTTCACTTCGGTGAGATAGGTTGCAACACCTTCTCTTTTTGTCCTCTTTGTGTTGAAGTGTCTCCTTGAGAGCCATGATTCTGCTTTCATGCTTAGCCTCAAACAATCCCTTTAGATGTGACCACATTTCGTGAGTTGTTTGCTTCTCACCAATATTGTTTACGAGGTGATCCTTCACCCCATCTAGGAGAATCCTTTGAGCTATGATCTCTAGAACATAATGCAATTATTTGTCCTTAGGATCAGTGGGGATTGTGGCAGCCTTCTCAACAATACCCCATACCTTACTTTCTTGAAGAGCATTCTTCATCTTGTACTTCCATTGTACGTAGTTGAAAGCATCATCCAGTCTATCCTCATATCTGAGATTTGTAACCATCTTGCTACTTAACTTTAGCCTCTTCTAGAGACCCTTCTCAGTTCATCACTTATTGAGCAAACCTGGGCCAGCTACAACTTGCTCCCTCTTAAACTGAGCAGATCATCCCTCCTCAAAAATCCCTTTTCTTCAGCTTGGAGAAGTTGTACACCCTACAACACCCTTTCTCAAGGTCAAGTCTTGACCATTCTAATAAAGGAAGCCTGACTTGGCTTCACTAGGGTTTCTTTGGCAACTGGGTCGACTTTCCCTTTCTTGTCCCTGGAGCACAACACTTCACAAAATATTTTGGAGCTTAGCTCTGATACCATGTAAAACAAAATAGCATAAACTCATATGCAAACATTGTGAATTTCAGATCTAAATGACGACTAAAAAACACATCTTATCTAATACCCATTAACAGAATAATAACATGAACAACCACACAAAAGATTATCAAGACAGATGTTTGCAAAATCCCACTCCTCAAAAAAACGTTTATTTCAATACTTCAATCTGAGATACATACAGGAAACCCAACTATACTTGACAAAATAGAAAGTCGTACAAGTTGTATGACTTCATATAGTTCTGATTTTCTTTGCTAGGCGATAGTACGGTTGTACGAAACTCTTGGTACAGCTTGAGTTTCTCTTTTCCTTTCTATAGGTGATCACACAGTCATTGATATCAATTTGTTTTACTTCTTTTCCTCTCAGTCGTACTGGTACGACCCTCTATTTCAGTTTTTCTTCTGGTACGACCCTCTCTCTGCCTCAATCCATACAACTCATATGGCCTTTCTATTGCTTGCTGCGGGTTTTGGTAATTTTTTCCCTAGGAGACCTCTTGGGCTCTTACTTAGCCCTTATCTCGTCTTGCTTGCCTCAGCTCGACTTCTTCTTTCCCTTACTCGGCCTCTCTGCTTGACCCTACTCGACCCTATTGACTGGTTCGCCCAAACCAGTCACTCGATCTCCCTAAAAGAGCCACACTCACTCAGTCGGCTAGCTTCTCTCTTGAGATGATATGAAATGAGCTAGGTTACCAGAATACGGATACGGATACGCCATATTTTTGAAAAACCAGGATCCGGATACGACAGGGTAACGCCACGTACAAAAAATATAATAATATTTTAAAAATTAAAAAAAAACATATTTAAAGTTAAGACTTAAAAACATTCATAAATTACAATATTAGAACTGAACTCATTAGATAATTTATAAATTTGTAGATTGGAATCATTATGCATCATGCCTCATACAAAAATTTTAAATAAGTGTGTTAGCGATATTTCTTGCTAGGGGGGTCAGAAATCAAATGAATGGGTTAAAACCCACTTGTCCAAGGTTTTAGGCGACAATGCGCCCGTGGTAAACAACGAGCAGGATCGGGCGGTCTAGACAAGCGCGCACGGATCAACGGCGCACAGCAAATTCCGGAGCCCCCTTGCCTTCCGACCTTTAAGCGAAGGGGGGGGGTCCGGAATCGGGGGCGCATCTCTTCGACGGCCCAGATGAACGCGCCCGGATCAACGGCGAAAAAGGTCATTCCGGACCCCCCCCCGCCTTTCTCCCTTTAAGCTAAGGGGGGGGGTCCGGAATTGTTGATGCATCTCTCCGACGGCCACGATCGCAGCGCCCGGATCAACGGCGCTCGTGCAGCCACGCTTTTCTCAGCTGCCCTATGTTTATCCATGGTGGGACCTTCTCCTATCACTTCGCTCACCCTCTACCCGCTGTCCCCTGTCGCCATGTGTCACTTATCCATTCCTCCTCTCTGGCCCGCGTGGCCTCCCCTTCTGCCCGCCACCCACGCATCCTCTTCTTTCCACATCAGCTTCCCGCCTAAGGGTAGTTCCATCTCGGACGCCTTTCTACATGGCCTGTTGGCACCCCTCTCTGTTATCACTCTCGCCCTTCTCCACTTCTTCCAC